>JAJTUV010003157.1:0-86788 GCA_021653895.1 Mastomys natalensis
TGTGTGTGTGTGTGCATGTGTGTGTGCGTGCACCTGTGTTTGTGCTGAAATGAATAGCCTGCTATTTTTGAACATGCTCTAAAAAAGATATAAAGGGTTGTTTTCTAAAATTTAAGGAGTCATTTAAACTGAAATACAAATACATATGCCAGTGTGACATTAGTATTAGAAATTAGCAGATATGCAGTTTGCTTTACCTGAAACTGTGTGATCCTTAGAGTCTCTGGTTATTTTTATCCTTGCATGAGGAAAGATGTAGTGCATTGTCTTACCATTCATCTGCAGAATCTAGGACAGAGAAGGGATTAGGTAAAAAAAAAAAAAAAAAAATCAGTAATAAAACCTTGACATACATTGTGCAGATTTACACTCAGTCAGTTCAAAGCACACCAGTTAAATCAATGAAAATATACCAGAAGCTTTCTCGTATGATGTCAGTGGAAGAATTTCCAGACACACTGCATAATGATTCCTTTCTGAGTTCATTGGTGTTTGATATATAACCAATCACTCTTGCAGATTTACTTGTTTTGTTTAGAGAATCAGTGAGCATGTTTATTTGACTTTCAAGGATGTTTCTGACTATAATGGAATGTATTCACTTGATGGCCATGAAAAATTTATATTTACAAAAGCCCATTCCTGATTTTGCGCTTGAATAAATCAAGAATTGAAAAGGCAGTCTTTTTCTGTTGTTTGTTTGTTTTGTTTTTCGACACAGGGTTTCTCTGTGAAGCCCTGCACTGATCCTGAAACTCACTCTGTAGACCAGGCTGGCCACAAACTCAGAGATCACCCTGCCTCTGCCCCCAAGTGCTGGGATTAAAGGCATGAGCCACCACTGCCCAGAGAAAAGGCATTCTTAATCGTTCAGTAATTAAGTGAAACTAGAAGAGAAAATCAAGGTCCTCACTTGTCACATCCCTTCACCCTAACTAGGTCTGCGATATATTTAAGATGTTTGAATTTTATTGTGAAATTTTCCTGAGGACATCTACTAGTTTATATTTATCTATATAATTCTGTCTAGATGAATAAAGACTTGGTTTACAAGTACTTCTCAAGCTAGCTCTATATTCAACGGTTATGATAATGACTGAGATATTTCTTATTACTACAGGAATTCCTAAAGCAGAAGGAAAGTCAGTAAGGCTACTGCTGTGTTTGTGGTTCTTACTCTATTACATAACTTGACTTTGTTTTAACACCATTAGATTATTCCTTAAAATTAGTGTACACCACACCACTCTTATTTCAATTATCTTATAATGTCATGTAGCTTTAATGATAATTTTTAAGTCATTTACCTAATTGGTCAAAAATAAACTAAGGCAGCACTATTTTGCATTTAGAGCTTCCTTCCATTCTATAGACTTGTTACAGCAGATAGTTCATAGTGCACACACTGAGCTTGCAACAGAGGTAGGATTTTTAGTATTTTATAAGTGAATCAAGGTCATTATAAGAAATATAAATTCAATTACTAAAACATTAAACTTCTATAGTTATGATTGATCTGGATGATCCAGTATAAAGCAGTATAAAGTACAAATGCAGGTAAATACTGACAGGTCTTCTAGAAAATGGGCTTATAAGTTGTTTTGACCTGTATTAGCAAGAGACACTGGGAAGATAAATGATACACCAAAGTGCTAGTGTCTGTTATCATGGTCTTTTGATGATTCTACATCAGATTGTCACCTACAACAAGCCTGACTGCATAGGGGTTGATGTCAAAAGTATCCCCTTCTAGAAAAAGACATCGGGATGGGGTATGGCCTTCATGCCTCACTGGACAACAACAGGAGGACCGGAGACATTACAAGTCCCCTTCAATTATTGGAGGTCAGGCCTCATCCCCTGTCTTCGCAAGATTAGAATGCCAAGGCCCTTCTACACTTAAAGAAGGGAGGAGATGTCAGCGGCAGCCCTGCTTATACACTGAAGGCCTACAATCAGTCATAGGCTAAAATCAGCAATAGACCTGACATACATACATGCTAACACAAAGTCTTCGGTCTCTGTGGAAAAACACTGAAACAGATAGCTATAAGCTATTGTAAACAGGCAGCTTTGTGGAAATTTACCAGCCTGAGTAGTCATAGATCCTGTAAATAGGTAGCCTTGGCAGATAGTACCAACTTAGATAAGGACAAGTGAATCATAGGCAGAGTCATATGACCTTCCCCTCAACCTTCACCCAGCTGATACCCTGTTCTGAAAGGTATTGTACTCCTCCTGAACACCTATGCTCCGGTGTCATTCCCTTCCCCACATCCTGCCTTTTTGTGTTTATAACCCCTGTGTGAATAAGTAAATTATGAGTGATAAAAAAAAAAAAAAAAAAAAAAGATTGTCACCTACTTGTATCCCAGAAAAGGCATTGTTCTTTTTTCTAACTATTAATACTTTCATGAGTTGAGTCTACTGTTTATGAAGTAATTAAATTTCCATCAGCATATTTTTTATACACATTCATCTACTTTGATTAGCACAAATGTTTGCTTAGGGAACATAAGCCTCACATTTCCTAGGACAGCTTGGACACTGCACACTTATATATGTCAGTGTGTAAGGACAGAGAGCTGCTATATTGTGTATGATTATAGTCAAAAAATAAGCAGGGATTACCACAAAGCATGAGGGAAAGAGACTTTTCTGTTAGGTGGTGCTGGTAGTGTCAAAGATGTTTTAATGCATGATATTGTATTCATGACAACAGCCTTTTTCAACACTCATATAAAAGACATTGATCCTCTTCATGAAAACAAAACTTAAAAATAAATAGGTTAGATAGTCTATACATTTAGTAAAGAATATTTAGATTTCTCTTAAAGAGTGCAAACATCAAACTGTATGTACTTGAAAAGAGATAAATACTGATTTGGTAAATTTGTAGTCAATGTGATTGTAAATCTAATAATTTTTCAAAAATAATCCTGTATCCATGTATTGTTTGTGTATAATATTTATACAGAAGATAAACTTCGTGTTTGAATTATTCAATTGGATTTTATACTCTTTTCCCCCAGGGCACTTCATGAGAATAAATTCTTGTTATTCATGTTTTCAAGTAACTGCATCCTTGTTTATTGGCACCAAGAGCTCAATATTACCTTTGATTACCAGATATAAAAGAAGTGAATAAAATGAAAATGTCATTTTGTTATCCTCTAGATCAAAATAAAGATTTTGAGTTGAAGAGGAAAACAGTATTTGAAGATAAATATCAATGCAGAAAAGCATAAACATTAAAATTCGTGTAATTAAACTTTGGAAAGCTATGTATTTAAGGCATATGCTATCTTCTATATAAAATTCATTTAGAAACAAAAAAACAAATTATTGCCATAACCATCAATATGTATATTACTTGGTTTCTGGGGCAGGCCTTGTTCCCTGGCTTGGCTCTTCAGTATTTGTATGGCTGTTCCATTTATAGTAGTTTATCACTTTATGCATGTGTCCCTTTGATCACTGCATATCGTTTCACGGTTTAATGGATACCAATGCAAAGTTTCATTTTAAATGTAAGATTTCTATTAGTAAGAAATACCTTATGATTTTTACATTAACCTAACAAGGATCTTCATTCTTCTACTTATTGAACTAGCCAGAATCTTATAAAACAGTTCTCAATAAACACTATCTGCCTTACTTTGGCATTATACTAATCTGTAACTATTTAGGATATCATGGGACTTGTCCTCGTCAAAGACATTAGTCTGAATGAATGTTTTAGTACCAAAACTAAAAACAAAATGTCATCAGCAATATGTATATTATCTATCTAAATAGAACAGAATTTTAGGAATGTATTAGAATAGATACAGATTATTTCAATGTATTCTCAAATAACATTAGGTATAATTTAGTTGAATAATTCTTGAGTATCCATGGAACAGTGTCTGATAGCAAGGGAAATTAGACTTGTGTTTTCTATAGCAGCTGTTACTATGATTTTGTTAACATATTCTGGTTCTTATACAAGAAACACTAAGCTACAGAGATGCAGAAGTAATAATTATATGCTTTTATTATTGTGGACATTCCTAGCCAGATCTTTATAAAAAGAGTTTAAATATAATTATAAATATAATTTTAATAATAATGACAAAATTCAATATAATCTGATGATTGTAATAGAAAGAAAATGAAAGTATGTAAACATTTAGCCAATACAACACTAAACAAGAATTCACTAAAAACATGAAAATAGATTATTTATAATACATAGAAAATAATGTCAATATTTTTCCCAAAGAAACAGTATATAGAAAAACAGAACACATGATTTTATTGTAGAAATTATATTTGATAGATTAACTATATAAACTGAAGCAGCTTCAGAAGAAATGAGATTTCTGTACTGATAGTAATTACACATACAAAAATGTTTTATTTTACTCCTCAATATGATAAATATATTCTAAATTAAAACATAGTGAACTAAATTTTACTAAGCTCAAGTAGATCATCTTAACTGTTTAAAATATGGTTGTCATTAAAATCAAGATATCCCTAAGAAGATAATTGAGGAGCTAATATAAGTGAAATATGTCAGCGATGTCTTTTGTGCCTACATGAGTGATCATAATGAACACTCTTCTGGAAGTATCTGATGTACTAGGAATATTGATTAAATCCACTTACAATATCTTTCATTATTCCCAGCTATATTTCTTTAAAGGTCAGGATCAGTTTATTTCCTCCAGAATGAGCAAATAAATAAGGGGTATGAATTTTGGTATGACCCTCATCTGATTGTAAAATTTACTTCTAAATTCAATTACTTACTTTATGAAAAGAGCTATTTTATGAATCATTAAAAGGTAAAATCTAAAAAGTGACTATAAAGCAATTAATATTTCCATATAGTAGATCATTAAAGTATTGGTTTCTTCCTTTTCCTTCATGTGAAACTTTCCTTCTCTCCTACCTAACTAATAGGAGACGGTCTAATAATCATCTATTACATGAATGAGTCATTTAAATTGTCTGGTAGAAGCATCACAATGCCCATCAAACTGATTAAATAAAGCACTTTCTTCATTAACTGACTGAAAGTAAACAGTCTTGAACTTGCCTGGCAAATAGTTAAGCTAACAAACTAGTCTGTGTTAGAAATGACTCTTTTTGCTAACAAATCCAAGAGGCTATAAAATTTCATACTTACTTGCTCTTGATGTTGACTGAGAGGTCTAGAGTGAACCAGTCTTTCTGGCAGTTTCCGGTCCAGACCATGGCCATTTTCCAACCGAGACTCCCTGGGTTTATCAAACCAATCTGTTTCCTCCCGACGCAAGTGGTAGGCTTTGGGGACCAAGGAAACATCATACATTGCAACCGCAACTAATACAGGTGATAGAGGGAAGCAAATGGTCTGCAGGATTAGCATGCACTGGGCTTGTTAACCATAGCATGCATTTCAGACATAAGTACCATCAGAACTAGAAACATTTCCCATAGTATCTACACATTTTCAAACAACAGAATAACCTAGAGAAGGAGAGGCACACAAAGGCACAACATCTCATAGTAATGTAAAACAACACAAACTTACAGTTTAAAGCAATATAAATGAAATTTTGACAATAAATAAATTAACAAAATATATTACTAATTTCATTCAACTTAAGTCCATCAGTTCCCACATAGAAACCTTACCTACAATCCACCATGTATGGTCCAAAGACAACAGTGTGTCCATATGCAAGTTTCTTTTTTATGTTCCATTTTGCATGTAGCAAACAACAGTATATGACTAATTTTTGAGTTTCGTATATGTCAACCAGCAGTGTATTGCTCTGGTTATAACACTGAGTGAATATGTTTTTGAAGATACGATATTTATTTGGAAAATTTAAGTCAACAGAGCATTTACTTCTTAGATACCATATTTGTCACTGCAAGAAACGTGTACTACAAGAACTTTATAGCTGAATAATAAAAATATATCTAAAATACATATATATGAGAATATTTTAATATAAATAAAATCATCGGAATTTTAGCATTGAGTTAGAAATTTGAAATTATTTTTTTAATTTGTCAGCATATTGAACTTTTAATCACATTTAAAGCATTCAAACACTAATTTAAAATTTTCACATAGGTCTACCAGTACTTTTCAGGTGTTAAAGAATATTTTAAAGGAACTAAAACTTTTATTTTGCTGAATTGCTGAAAGTGACTTAGTATACATTGCTTATTCTTGGTATTTCTTGGTTATATTGTTGGTGTCCAATTAACAGCCTTTGCAATTATATATTGTTATTTCTCAAGTGGCAGGTGGAAGGACCTGTCCTTTTCTTATCCTAATTCATCGTCTATCAATATTATTTTCTTGAAATGACAGCTTCTAAAAGGTCTCCAGTTGAGCTCTCCTCTCTATCATGTTAAAGCTGTCTTTTTGTGTCTACCTTATCTTGTACAAATTCCCCAGAGACTGCTATTTATGTCATTTACTGGCTGGCAGGGTTAGACACCATTGTATGCACCACGACTCAGCGGCACACCTGCTGCTCCTGAGCCACTCCATCTCTCCCGACTAAACACGGAGCGAGAGGTAGAATATCAGAGATTCATCAGCTTTAGATGTGATGCCTGGATTGTGGCTGCATATACAGCCACATTAATTGATTTGCCTATTAGAATAGCAGTTCTCTGAAGAGGAAATATGTATTTTATGACTTTCTCCTCTTTCAATTTTCTCCTCTCTCTTATATGAAGCACAGTGTTTGGTAAATTTTTGTGGAATGAATTAAAGATAGAGAGTTACTATCATCATCTAAAGAAAACAGATGAATATAATTATGATAATTTTGAATAAATACCTTGTCCTTATACTTAATTTATAGATATAGTGTTCTTTTTCATAATTTAGCTGATAATTATTGTGATAAAATACACTACTAATTTGAAGCTTAGTGAATGACCTGGCAAAATTATGCAATATAACAAATACTTGATAAATAAAAGAAATCAAACAGTCATCAGTCTCTGACTTTTCTAGATGATATTTAATCTCCATTAGGAGAAATAATTTCATATAGGTATGATATATATTTATATATATTTATCACACATGCTTTAAAATATTAAGAACGTAATGATTTATCATGTTTTCAGTATGTGACTATCCTGAATAATATAGATTATTTCATTTGAATATGTAACTTTTCTAAATGAATTTTAAATCCAACTGCTTAACATGTGGTTTAGATAGCTCTGCATATTACATTATGACAGAACCTCAACCTGATCCAACATTGATCAGCCAATTTCCAATTCTGAGGACCCATTTTCCTATTATTAACTGAATGAAAAAGATATCCGCCATCTTTTATGGGAACATAGAATCAGCTTAAAGCAACCTGATTGACTGTTCCTGGATCACAACTCTGTCTTCCTAGGGGTTGCCAGATATGTTGGGTCAGCTATTTCTAACAGCTCATATTTGATCTGTAGTAGTGGAACAATATTACAGACATATTTTATCAAATGTAACATTTCTGTTCCAGGCTGAGTTATATTTTTCTTTGGTTTTATTTTACTAGAAAAACTCTACTGACATACTAACACTGAAAATATATAGCATTTTACTGTGGACTATTTTAAAGATGCCCATTACAATTCAATCACAAAGTTGCTAATGTAATTCAATTTGTTATAGCCTTTTATCAAATTATTTTGATAATTTTTATGAATTAGTTTTGTCTTCTTTATTTTAAAAAACATTTTGGTTCTCGAATTGTTTCATGCTTTGGCATCATCTTTATTTGCTTTAATACTATGTAGGGTACATGTTATCTTATCATATATATATGATACATATATGATATATATATGATAATATATATGATTTATATGTGTGTGTGTGTATAAATATATATATATATATATATAATATATATATTATATATTTATTCAAAACAATGAGTTCAGCCATTTGTGACTACTGCTAAACACCAAACTTAAAAATAAAAAAATAGTTAATTTTATATGCATGCAATAATATAAATGCCACATTTGGCTAGTTATAAAATTACATGTCTAATACCAAGTTAAAGACTGGGTGTCAAATTCTTTTCAGGTAATTATCACCTATGTGCACAAAGCCTTTAGAAATTGAGTTGTTCCACAATTCCAAGAGATTTTGTTTTAATTTTATAGACATGACCATTGAATAGCTTCTTATTCTTTTTCACAGCAAACCTACATTTCTGAAATGAGTGTAAAATATGTACTAGATTAAAGAGCAACTTTCCACATAATGTAATGATTCCTGATAATCAAGTGGATTCATTCAAACACTGGCCTAGTACAAATATACACAAATGAAAGTGTTACTTAAATAACAAACTGTCAATAAAAATGGTCAACCAATGAGCTTGTAACAGAGAAAAACAGATTAAATATAAACTTTGTTAGAATTTCATAAGCAAAGGAAGTAGTTCGTTTACTTTAGGCCCACAGACCTATTCAGTTCAACAAATATTCTATATTTCATCTTTTAAAGTCATATCTGCGTGAATATAGCATAAAATTGAAAATGCTCTTCATAAAAACATTTTCATGTGAGTTTTTACTGAGAAAATTAGATAGATTAAAATGGGAGGATGGTTACATGTCTGTAGTATTTTTGAGTATACAAATGAATGAAATAATAACATTTTATTCATTTAGAAATGTTTTATTTCCAGAACTTCGACTTAACATATATCAAACACAAACCAATAAATAGGCAGTATAGGGAGCTCATACAAGCAGTTATGTGTTTAAGATAGGAGGATCACCACAAATTGGAAACTAGCACGAACTGTATAGTAAATCTCAGGCCTTCATGGACTACAGAATAGGATCTCAAAAAATTAACGAAGTAAATTATTTATATATATATAAATATATATTTATAAATATATATATTGTGTGTGTGTGTGTGTGTGTGTGTGTGTGTGTTATCATAAAGACTTTTACAAAATAACTCTTAAAATCTTTATATTGTCTAAGAATTTTTCCTTCAATGCAATTTTAGTGTAGTATATACTTGCTCAACTAAACAGGTAGCTAAACACTTTTGAGCAAAAGTAGATAATACAACAGAAGGAAAGGCATTGAAATGTCAGAGGAGTACATCAAGACAGCTACACTCTCAAAAGCAGTCTCTTTTTTTTTTTCAGTTTTAATGGAAAGAATGTTTTATATACACTAAAAAATGATTTTTTTCATACCATGATTAGAATTAAAATTTCTAATGCATAACATTAAATGTACAAATTTGTCAGTAATAATCTTCATAATAAAGGAAAATGAAACATAGATGCTTAATAAACGATAATGTTAATGTTTAATGACAATAATAAAATTTTGTTATATTAACTTCAAGCTATTGCAAAAGCTCCCTCAAAGAGAATAACTTCTGAATCTAGGAAACCCCTGTCTCCATTAAAATATATTACTCTATGGTTCTAACTCTAATGATTTCATTAAAATTAATTAAATATATTAAAATATATTTTAAAGTGCAAAGAGCCATACAATAAAATTCTTCTCGTTTTGTATTTTAAGGATGACCATATTTTATTGATAGAATGTGTAATAGTTGTTTAAAAAAAATCAGACACAAAACAAATCAGGCCAACAATCAAGAAACAGAGTAAAGTAATAAAAAAATCAAAGATAAACATGCTACCATATCTACACACAAGAAGTACACATACAAAAAATTAAAACTGATATAAACATGCACAAATTGCACCAAGAAAGATGGAATACATCCTTGGAGAAAGAAAATTAAACATGCAGAAAGATAAGAGTTTGAGTTTTGAGAGTAACAGGATAGTGTGAGGCCCCATTTACCTTCACTGTCAGACATAGCATGTTGGAAGTCATCCATGATGAATGCTATGTCACGGTCATAACCCCTTGTCCGTGACTCTTCTCTCATGTGTTGCTGAACTTCAGGCAATGAGTGGCTTGATCCAAATTGATCCCTGGTATCTGCAGATATGGGCGGCAAAGGTCCAGCCGCAGCCCTGGCCATTCCCATTGGTTGGCCAACAGGACTTAATGGACTTTCTTCTTCTGAATTCTGAGCCACAATTGGTATTCTTCCTCTACTCTGGCTGATTGGTAGGCTGGTGGGCTTGGTTCTGGCAGAAGATGAAGAATGGCCAAAGGAGACATCCAGAGCTTCAGCCTCTTGAGCTTTCAATCTTAGCGATGAGCTAGAAGAATCCCTCTTAATTGATAAATCAAGCCCATAGACAGAGGAAGGCCTAGAGGAAGGCCTGGACCTGCTCCCACTGCTGTATGGCTTATCTGCTTCATCCTGTAGAGCTGACCGGATGGTATTTCCTAACGTGCCCAGTCCTGACCCAAGTGATGAGCCCATAAATTTTTGTTGATCTGTAATATTTTTTCTGAGGCCAAATGTGATATCATCTTGAAGAAGCCTTGCCCTAGAAGAAATACCACCAATGGATGAAGTGCTAGAACTCATATAAGTGGGGTAGTCGGGTTCAAGGTCTCTACTTTCTTGAATAGGTGAAAACTTAGACATTTAGGGTCAATTAATGATTTCTTATGCTTTGATTGCTTTTGATAAAGTATGGCTGCAGGTAATTGTTTGGCAGCTTGCTTTTCAAGGGTGAGTCTACTGATGCTATACTTTTCAGACTTGGGAAAGTGTCTATAGCTAGTATCAGCGTGGTAATAATGTGAGAGACCAGCAAGGTGATCTAAGCTCTCTGTGCCTCTACGGAATTCTTGCTTAATCTGATGTTTCAGAAGCTTTAACTCATAAGGATCCTCCATCGGATCCTCCTCTGCTTTCACATAGCTATGCAATCTGGAGGAAGTCTGCAAAGGCGCTAGGAAGTCTGTCACTTCTTGAGACCTCCGTGTCTCAGTGGTTCTAAGGAGACGATCTGTTTTGGACAGATCCTTTTCAAGAAGACTAAATGCAGTACTCAACGCTGCTGTCCCTTTGGTAATGTCTCCAATGTCATCTATTAGGACATAATTCCTTGAAGTGTGGTGGTCAATGTCTGCATAGAAGGAGTCTGCAGATATGCTTGATATTGGACTGCTTGCCATGCTGCTTCTTTCCTCCAAACCTATTCTCAAGTCTAAACTATTGTACTTACTCCCAAGGTGGGAAACAGCATATGTATTATCGGTAGAAACCGGAGCAATCATCAGGGGTTGATTGCGAATCACTTCATAATTAGAAGTTATCTTAGGCTCCAAATACAATGTGGTCTGCCGAGGCTTCTGTTGTATCACCATCATCTGTGATGGTAGTTGATAGGATGGTTGTGGCGCTGGAGTGGGTTGAGCCTGGGGTGTGAAGGACATTGTTGCCACAGCTTGGAAGGTTGGTTGAGTCTGATAAGGTGAAACTTGCTGATGGTACAAATGTCTGCTGTTGAAAATGAGATTGTTGCGTGTATGGGGTCGGGGCTTGGGTGGGAAGAGCGGGGGATGAGTACTGATATTGTGTGTAAGGACTTGTAGGAGGAACTAGTTGAGCTTCTGTTTGGGTTTGTGGTGGTATGAACTGGCTGAATTCAGTTTGAGGCGCTGTTCTTGGCCGCTCAATGCCATGCTGACTTTCTACTCGGCTCGGCCTGGTACTGCTGACCTCACTGTCAGACATGTAATCGCGGTCCTCAGCTACACCCTGCAGGTAGGCACGCTCTCTCTTTTCTCTCTCCTTCAATAAAGCTTCTTTTCTTCTGTTAATTCCCATTTCCAGATACCGTAGCTTGGCATCAATCTCTTTTTCTTCTTCATCAGTTCTGCTTGCTTCTTTCTAAGCTTGGCAGACTCCCTTTCCACGAGGTCGAGCTCTCGGTCTATGTCCTGGAGGATCTTGGCTCGAGCCATGGTATTGGTTCTGCACATTCTCCTCCTAGAAGCAGTGCCCATGGTGCTGTAAGTTGACTGTGTTCCCGTGGACGCCTCCTCGGGAGGGGGGTTTGGCAGTGTTCTCTTCACTTTTTTCTGAGTACCAGAAGCTGTCATGGTTTGAGAACCTTTAGTCTACAATTAAGTAAACAAAATACAGCATTTTGTTATCGAATAAGAAAACCAAACCAAAAAAAAAAAAAAAAAGAAAGCCCTACATAATTTAGACTTGAATACTGAATTTAAAAAATGCAGTATCATAGCACAATAAAATAAAATTTCATCCACTTTCAATCCAAGTTAATAAACATAAGATTATTACTTAATCTATGGTCATTGCAACTGTGTTTCTCATTTGAAATTCAGTATCCTATTTTGAAGAGTTGTGTCTAACTTGCTCACTTCACATTGCACATATCTTGCCATTTCCAGCATTTCCATGATGTTTTGGATTTGCGTTTTCTTCAGCAACTCTACTTTCTTCTGATTGTTTTGGCAACATCCTAAGAGCCAAAATCACTTACTGCAATAAAAGTTCACTGGAGCCAGTTTCAATCAGGTAAAACAACAGCTGGTAGCTCATGAGATTTTCTTTTTGTTTTATTTTATTAATTTGTCATAAACTTGCATTTTAAGAGGCTCAAGTCTTGAGATTCATAAAGCCAGAATAGCCAGAAACATGTGCAATCACCGTACAGTGACAACACACGGATATTCTCAAAGCTGCTGTGCGTGAGACACACTCAAGTGGGAGCTTAATGTCCTCCAGCCTCAGCTACGTTCTACAGAAGATGTGCCTTCCCTCTCTCTCCTTAGCAACCCAAAGCCGCAATTTCTCTGTACCCTTCAATAACCAAACGTTTATGACAAAAATAGATGATACATGCCTATGAATTTTGAAAATAAAATTTTTATTTCCTTATTATTTATAATTATATTATTATAATAATTTAAAAATTAGTTATTATTAATTAGGTCACATTTGTCAGACTCCTTGTGCTTTTGTTGATTTCAAACATCATTTCCTAATCTATTCTTCATGTTTGAACCTGCTGTCCTATATAGATTTTATGAAATATGGATAAGGCACATTTCCTAAGCAGATGTTGTGCACAGTCCTAATTTTTACCCTCATTATGTCCATTTTATATATTATGCATAATTAAGTCAAGAAGTTGTTAAGAAGGTCAAATGAGACAGCTGTTTTAATTCTATAGGTATTAATTAACTATTACTTCAAAAATATTATTTCTGCAGGACTCTGTAGCTTCCAGATATAATTATACTCAATATACATCAATGAGTATCAAAGGTACTAATGAATGCTTTCACTGTTGTTCACTCTGACTACACAACTGGTTATGAATGTGGAGACTTGATAAGGTGTTACCCAGAGTGAGGCAGAGTGTACAATGAGTGAAAATCTGGTCTCTCATGACTAAGTATAATAATAAGTTATGATATTTTTGGAAAGATTTATTTTATTTGTGTATGCTCGAGTGCATAAATTGTGTGTGTGTGTGTGTGTGTGTGTCTGTCTGGTGTGTCTGTGTGTGTCTGTGTGTGTGGTGTATAGCATGTATGTGCCTGGTACCCATAAGGGCAGAAATAATTACTAGATTTCTTAGATCTGGTTAAGTTTTGTCAATTGTAATCCCTTACTAAATGACAAGAAGCTATCTCCATAAATGTGTACCTTTACAGGACAGGATTTGGTCATGCTCTTCCAGTTATGTGTTCAAACCTCTCTGTGATAAAATCATTTGACAATGAAAACAATGAAACAAACTATACTTTAAAGTACGCATTGAGCATGTTTTAATTCTGTACATACCCATTAAATATGGGTTTAAAAAAAAGAAAACAGAAAAACGAAGAAAGACCACAGTATAGATAACTATCATAACAACGCAAAACCAACCCAAGTGTAGGTTTCTAGGCTTAGACTTCTGAAAAGTAAATATTACAAAAAAATTGTAAATCAAAACATCTTTCAAGCAAGTCCACTTATTCATTCTTTCTCTCTTTCTTTTGTGAAGGGAGCTAGTTATCAAAGTTCTGACACTGGCATTAAGTAATAACAATCAGGGCAGTACTTGTTCTTATATCCACTGGAATATTGAGATATAAGTTGTATTTTTAAAAGGTTCATGAAGATTTCTGAAAAACAATGAGTATATTTTTCTTCAAGATAGGTAACAATTGAGGCTAATGTTCTGATTCTAGGCTGGTATATTATAATACGTCAGATAATGTGAGACCAAAACAGGAAAAAAACCCTACCTTGTAGGTTAAAAGTTGTGTTTGTAGTTAAGAATCAGATTCTGTTTATTTATATGGGCCATCTGCACTGAATGTGCTTTATTACACGTGGAAAAGAGGTACACAGGCAGAAACTACAGTAGGATGTGTGCTGGCCTGTGACTGGATGTGATGGGAAATGTGAATTGGCCAGAAACCAGCCAAGTGACCAGTATTTAATTCAAGCTTGCTTCAGATTTGGCTTTAGGTTGAGGAGGGTGTTCGTATTATTGACTGGCGTGGTTCACAAAAGCAAGAAACTTGATCTAGGAAAATATTGAGTCATATTCTGAATACATGTGGACAGTGAGCATGGAGGAATTTGCTGGATAACAAATAATAACATTTTTAAAAATACTGGTTTTGCACCACTGAGTCATGGATTCTACCTTGTAGATAAACAATAGCAATGGATCAGACAGTATTTATTCACTTTTCATTTTGTAAACAAAAGATGGGATTATCTTCCTTGTATATAACTACCTTCAGTGTGCAACTTGGAAAAAACTGTAATTTCTCAGTATAGCCTGGATAAGGACTTCTTGAGATTTTTTTTTTTTTACCATTGTTATGTTTTGCAGAGAATAATGTTGTCACTGATTACATTTAAATTGTTGGGAGAACAAAATGTAAGTCATATCGGAAAGTTACACTGGAGCTGAAAAGGGGAGGTCATCCTGAAACTAGAAAACTCTATCTAAAGACGTGAAAGACCTAAGAAGAAGCTGGAAAGATCTCCCATGCTTGTGCATCAGTAGGGTCAACATAGTGAATATGGCCATCTTACCGGAAGCAATCTACAGATTGAGCACAATCTCTATCAAAATTCTAACACAATTCTTCACAGATCTTGAAATAAAAATACTCAACTTCATAAGGAAAAACAACAAACCCAGGATAGCTAAAACAATCCTGTATGATAAAAGAATTTCTGGAGGTATCACCATTTCGGATTTTAAGCTGTACTATAGAACATATATTAAATAGTTATTAAAACTGCATGGTATTGGTACATAAACTCATAGGTTGATCAATGACATTGAATTAAAGACCCAAACACAAATTCACACAACTGTGGACTGCTGATTATTTATAAAAATGCCAGAATTATACAATGAGAGAAAAAGCATCTTGAACAAATGGTGGACTTCTGGTCTGGGCCCTAGGATGGAGCAGATCCCAGACAGCAGCTCTGCACCCAACCTCACAAAACCCAGTGAAAGTGGGGCTCCCAGGAGCTCTAACCCAGGCAGTATCTCAGATAAAAAGGAAATACCCATGATGTCTGCTGGTAGAAGTTCTAATCTTGATGCTGTCCTCCGGACTTATACTACTCAGACCTTTGATGGGACATTGACAAGGACATCATACAGCTAGTGATTGACATCACTAATTTGAAGAAATCCCTCGTATCCCTTTCTGAAATGATCTCCAAAAATTGCAAAGGGATTTATTAGACTTGATTTACTCTTTTACAATAGAAAAGACTATGTACAGCTCTTGGCTGTGTACAGCCCTTAAAGAAGAAAGTTGCTTTTACATAGACAAGACAGGGATGGTTAAAGAGAGCATGAAAAAGGTCTGAGCAGGCCCTGAGAAAAGACAGAGAGAGAAAGAGAAAGATGAGAGCTGGTACAAGAATTGGTTTTCAACCTCTCCATGGCTGTGAACTCTACTTCCTCCCATCTTGGACCATTAATTGGGTTATTTTTTCTGATTTCTTTTGGTCCCTGGGCCTTAAATAGGCTCACTAACTTTGTGAAACAACAGATAGATAATTTAGTAGCAAAACTTATTCAGATACATTATCATAAGTTAGCTATGGAGGACCACGAGACTCAAGATGAGGTTATTACTCTATCCAGAGTGTTCCCAAAACCCATCTCCACCCAACCTAAAAGAGGGGACTTCCCCCACTAGACCAAGCAAAGAAGGGCCACCCAGAACCCCCTCTGACTGGTGATCTGAATTCTTGCTTAGGCTGCGAGGCTAAGCACTGCAAGGGAATATAATAAAAGTTAAAAATATCTCTCTGAGTTCCCTGAGGGACAAGCCTGACTGCATAGAGGTTGATGTCAAAAGTATCCCCTCTCCAAGGAAAAGACATCGGTATGGGTATGGCCCTCATGCCTCACTGGACAACGACAGGAGGACCGGAGACATTACAAGGTCTCCTTCAATTATTGGAGGTCAGGCCTCTATCCCCGCTTTCACAAGATTAGAGTCGCCACGGCCCTTCTATATTTAGAGAAGGGAGGAGATGTCAGGGGCAGCCCTGCTTATGCACTGAAGGCCTACAATCAGCCATAGGTCTAATATCAGCAATAGTCCTGACATACATACATGCTAACACCAAGTCTTGGGTCTCTGTGGAAAAACACTGAAACAGAAGGCTATTGTAAACAGGCAGCTTTTGTGGAAATTTACCAGCCTGAGTAGTCATAGACCTTGTAAATAGGTAGCCTCGACAGATAGTACCAACTTAGATAAAGACAAGTGAATCACAGGCAGAGTCATAGTGACCTGTCCCCTAAACCCTCACCCAGCCAATACCCTGTTCTGAATGATATCTGTACTCCCCCTGAACACCTACACTCTGGTGTCATTCCCTTCCCCACGTCCTGCCTTTTTGTGTTTATAACCCCTGTGTGCATAAGTAAATTATGATGTGATAAAAAAAAAAAAAAAGGAATTAGAAGGAACACACAGGTTAAAAAAATGGTGATGGTCTATCTGAATGTCTGCATGCAGAAGAATGTAACTACATTCATATCTGTCACCCTGAACAAAACTCAAGTCCAAGTGAATCAAAAACCTCATTATAAAACCAGATACACTGAATCTTATAGAAGAGAAAATAGGGAATAGCCATGAGTGCATTGGCACAGGATATAACTTTTCTGAGCAGAACACCAATACTTCAGGCATTGAAATTGACAATTAATTAAAGAGACCTCATGGAACTTAAAATTTTTTGTACGGCCAAGTTTACCACTAATAAGACAAAATGACAGCCTATGGGAAAAGATTTTTCACTGACTCCACATATGACAGAAGGCTAATTTCCACAACATTGTATATCTATCTCTACCTCTACATTTACATCTATATCTATTTATAGCTAATCTATATCTATCTATATCTATGTATATATATGTCTAGTATGCATTATTTGGTTTGTTGATGATATATAGATATAGACATACATAGATATAGATAGATATAGTTAGATAGATAATGAAAATAATGCAATTTTAAAATATGGTACAGATTCAAATAGGAATAAGATAAATTGACATGTCATTCTGGTGAGGATATGGAGAAAGGGGAATACTCCTCCATTGCTGGTGGGAGTGTAAAGTTGTACAAATACTTTGAAAATGAATATGGCAGTTTCTCAGAAAAACTGGGAATTGTTCTGTATCAGAACCCATCTATACCACTCCTGGTCATGCCTCCTGCCATGATAATAATGGACTAAACCTTTTAAACTGTAAGCCATACCACTTAATATTGTCCTTTTAAAAGTTGGTTTGGTCACGGTATCTCTTAACAGCAATGAATTCCTAACTAAGACAACAGCTTTATGCATAATAGCTAGAAACAACCTAGATATTCCTCAACCTAAGAATATATAAAGAAAACATGGTACATTTACACAATGCTTAGGTGTTAAAAAATAACATCATGAAACTTGCAGATATTTGGGTGGAAGTATAAAAAACTATCCTGAGTGAGGTGACCCACAACCAGAAAGACAAATCCTGTTATATACTCACTGGTGAGTGGATATTAGCTGTAAAGTAAAAGATAATTATGCTACAATTCACAGACCCAGAGAGATTAAGTAACAAGGAGTGCTCAATAGGAAGGCTACACAAATCTCCATGGGAAGGGGAAATAGAATAGACATAGTAGATGAACTAGGGGTGTGTTGGGACTGGAACAGGAGTTTGGGGGTTGATGGAGGAAGAGATGGGAAAGTGAGACAACTGGAATGGGGGAGCATCTTGGTGATAATGTAGAAACGTAGTGCAATAGACACTCCCAGGAGTCTATGAGGATAATCCTAGCTAAGAACCTTAGATACGGAGCCTGAACTGGTCATCTCCTGTAACCAGGCAAGACTTCCAGTAGTGGGATTGGGATATCAATTGAGCCATAAGTCTTTAGACCTACAATTTTTCCTGTCTTCAAGATAAGATGGGATAAAGGTGGCACAGAAATTGTGGGATTGGTAACCAATATCTGCTTTGGCTTAAGAACTATGCCTCCAGAGGGAGCCCATTCCTGACACTGCCTGGAGGACCAGAAACCAGAGGCTGGATAGCCCAGAGATATAGGATAGAACTGAACAGAAACTTCAAAAAACAAAAAGTTCAATAAAACGATTCCTAATGGCACTCTGCTACACTTGTAGACAGGAGTCTAGCATAATCATCATCAGAGAGGCATTATCCAGCAGCTGATGGAAGCAGACATACAGGTGCATTGGGAAACATTAGCAGGAGCTCAGGGAGTCCTACAGAAGAGGGGAGGGAGGATTGCAGGATCCAGGAGGGTCGAGTACATTACAAGAAAACCCACAGAATCAGCTAATCTGGGTTTATAGGGGCTCATAGAGACTAAACTGGCAATTAGGGAGCTGCATGGGTCTCACCTAGGCCCTCTACATATATGTCATGGTTGTGTAGCTTGGTCTTCTTGTAGGACTCCTAACAATGGGAGCCAGGGCTGTCTTTGACTCTTTTTCCTCATTTTGGGACCCTTTCCCTTTTACTGGGTTGCCTTGTCCAACCTTAATATGAGTGGAGGTGCCTAGTCTTATTGCAACTTGGAATGCCATATTTGGTTGGTATTCCTAACTGTACTTTTATGACAGAAAACAGAGGAGAAGCAGATGGGGGTAAGTATGGGGAAGGTAGGAGGTAGGGGAAATTGATATAGGGGGTCTAATATATGAGAGAAAAGTAAAGCAAAAGAAAAGAAGAGAGAGAGAGAGAGAGAGCAGAGAGAGAGAGAGAGACAGAGAGAGACAGAGAGAGACACACAGAGAGAGACAGAAAGAGAGAGAGAGAAGGAAAAAAGGAAGAAAACAAAGAAAGATAAGGTCATGAACGCCAAAGCGCTCAGGGTACACACTCATGTAGGTGAGTGAGCTTAGAATGTGGTTGAAGAAGTAAAGAGGATGCATTCGGTTAAGTGGGTAGGCCCATCTGGTAAGCTTCTTTCATAAAATACGGAGACCCAATGTTAAGACATTTGTTTTGGTTTTCACCATTACTTTTTAAAATCTTTATTTAAAATGGGGTCAAAACTTGTCAATATCCGAGAAACCAAGGTTTTGAGGTGCATGTCAGTTCTGAGTAATGGCTCTAAGGACGATTGTCCTAGCTTTTGGAAACATCCATTGAGATGTACTTCTAGGGAAAACATAACAATGGCTGGTTGAAAAAGGACCAGGAGCTCATAGATTTTAAAAATTGAAGAAAGGCATGCAAATGAATAGAATAGCCTTTGAGATGAGCTCCACAACATTACTAAATTTTTTAGTTTCCTTCATCTTTATTGGCTAAATCTGAAATATGGTCTTCTGAGATTTTTCCCTGTACATTGCACAATTTCCCTTTATATTTTTTGTCAGTTTTATGTGATGGATTATTTAAATTACTTTTTTGTTCACATCTTTCTGGTAAACATATTATGTGTGGTGCATCTAAACTATAAAAATCACTAAATATGTAGATTTAAATTTAATTGTACATGGTTGAGTGTGTGTCTATTTTAGCACTGACAGGTATTTTATGAGAGAAAAAAATAAACATTTTCTTTCAAAAAGTTGAATAAACTTAAGTGTATGCAGCAACTATTATTTAATGTCATAACTGATAGACAAAAATTATTCAATTATATGTATTATATATATATATATGACAAATATACATATATATGACACATACATATATATGACAAAATTCAATTTAAAATTTTCTTCAAAGAGTTCATTTTTAATCTAGATAATGAAGGTTGTTATACTAAAAGAGATAAGATAGAGCTGGTTTTGCTTAAAGCAAATTTGCCTGTAACCCAAGCATCTTGGAGGCTGAAACACAATAGCTGTGTGTTTGAGATAACATAAACCTAACTAACAACAACAACAAAATCTTCTACATATATTAATATCAAAGACTGGAAAGATTTTAGGAAATTGTGTGAAGAAAATACTTCAAAAGTTTAGCATGATTGGATCATTGTACATTATAGAAGATTATATATGCAGATTTTATGTTTCTGCTTCAGTTAAAAATACATACAGCACAAATTATAGGGTAGAGGAGAAGGATTACCGTATAAAGAACTTGCCATGGAATCATGAACATCTGAATTTGATCTCCAAGAAACCACATAAAAAAGCTGGCATGTTTATAAGTGCTTGTAACCCTCAGCACTAAGGAAGCAGAGACCAGTGGGCTATGGGCTTTCTGGCAAACCCATGTAGCTGGGTCAGAGAAGTCCAGGATCTTCAAGGGAGTGTGTCTTAAATAATAAGATGAAGAGAAAGTAGGGAAGATACACAGCATTGACCACAAGTCTATAATACAAATGCACACACACACACACACACACACACCACACAGAGAGAGAGAAAGAGAGAGAGAGAGAAGAGAGAGAGAGAGAGAGAGAGAGAGAGAGAGAGAGAGAGAGAGAGGACTCATGTGTGCATGTGCATGTACACACATGCACACATACAAACAACCCCACAACTACACTACCAATTTTTTAGCTCACTCTTAGTGCCAATATCAGAGATATAGTAATAAATGATAATATCACTTGAAAGACATGGCAATGTATCTCTCATTTTGTAAACATGGAAATAAACTCTAATCTTGTAATTATATTGTATCTTGCCTTTGCAGATATTTTTCCTGTTAAAGTGGAAAAGTTTCTATGAAATTCTTTTTCTTTAAGAAGACAGAGTACATTCATATTAAACAGTAGAAGTCAAACAAAATTGCTAATAAATAAGACATTTTGATAGTAAAAAGATAGAATTTCCCAGAAAAAAAAAAAACCAATCTCTTATATGTTAATCCATAGGGATAAATTAGAAGACCATATGGAGTATTGGACCCATTCACTTTTGGAAAGGAAAATCTAATAGATATAACAAATATGGGATCTAATAGATACAACAAATGGATGGTTTTAAGCAGGCAAATATTTCCATGGAGGAACATGAATCAAATCTAAGTTTTCAGGGAAATAGCAAGAATCATCTGGCTTCATTATCAGGTTTAATGCAGCAGCATTCAGGAGTAGAATCAGATTCAGTGACTTTCTGATGCAAGCATGGAGACAAACTCTGGAAAAATAAATGAATGTATAGGAGCCTACAAAACAAAACTTCGAAAACTGTATCTATGTTAAAATCTCAATCCACCCATGTCATTCTCTTCCAGATAGTGAAGGCAACCTTGGTTATTACATCAGGGTCAAATTACCCAGGAGCATAGTAGATACAAGGGCAAACCATCAAAGTGTCAGTATCCAGCCATTGGCTCTGCTGGTGATACAGTTCGCTGGTTAGTAATCAGTATGGTTTTGTCTAAGGGAAAATTGTGACAGCCCAATTTAATTTCCTTCAGTGATAATGCAGCTGTCAGAGGAGATAATCAAGAGGGAATAAATATCATCTAGCAGTGCATCAGCAGGACTTTTAATGTCTTCCTGCAATGGTCACCAAAATAGTTTTGGCTGTCGGCATGGAGAAGAGCAATATGATCTGTTTGGTACGTATACAGATTATGGGTATTCATGGTCTGTCAAACACATGTGCATACACCACACACACACACACACACACACACACACATCCCACATACATATAAATAATTATTCAGTCAATATATGTCTTACCTTTGTTACTAATTTTTTGGAATCAGATTTATCTTCATACTGTTTTGTGCTATGGAAGATGTTTATCTATATTTAAGGCCTTTATCTACCACATATTATATAAAAATAATGTTGTAATGTATTGCCAACAATCTCCTGATGTCCAAGAAGAGACTTTAGCTAATACTCACAGAAGTTAGGAAATGTTTTCATGGGGAGATTATTGTTCTCTTATGATTGAATCTGTCTCCTGATGTGGAGAAGGCTACTGTTTGTATCTCTCTCACACTGATTTAGTCTGAATAGGAAAAATCATACTTCATAAAACAAAACAAAATAAAAAGATTTATTGAGAGAATGGTGACTTGGAAGATATGGGTAGGATAAACTATGTAAGAAAAAAGTAGAGTATGGTACTGTATGATAGAACAGTAACGGTTTGACAAAATAAAGATAAGAATGTACTAGATTATTTTGCCTCATTATCAGCTTGCCCCTTGATACTAAGATAAGTTGACTTGTCTTGATTATTTGTCTTGATTACTTTTTATTCAGGTCTATATACAAAAACAAAAACAAATCCTTATTAAACCCTCATGCCTTTCAATCATTATCAGAAAGTAAATGGAAATATGCAGGGATTTTGCCTCCTCCAAATAAGATAACTCTATAAAACATAAACATGCCTCACCATGTTCATTTACCTTAGAGTAAAGAAATGAATATGAGGTTATAAGTAAACAAAGAAATATACAGAAAGAGATGCATATTCTACTTCTTTGCAATTAAACTTGGTGCAAGCACCATTAACTCTGAAAGGCCGAAGGAAACAGTAAGGCTGCTTTCCTGTTTCCACACCCTCTATAGCAAGTCCCTCCAGAGCAAGCCTTATAGGTTTCGAGACAAAGTAGCAGGGGAGTATAGAAACAGTCAAGAGCATGTCCTCCACAGTATGCCATTAGGTAAGTGTTCACGGAAAGTCTTCATCCTCCTCTCTATTCTCCATCCCCACAGGTTTAATGGAAAAGAAATGATAAATGATTCTACTCATAGAGAGTTGCTTTAAATAATCTTAGGCTATCTCAAATCCATTATACATTGCAACAGAGTACAGTGTCTTGTATATATGAAGCAAGAACGTCAAATCTTTTTGACTACAATGGTACAGACCACATGAGTAACTGCTTCCATCATCAAACTAAATAAATAATAACATCTTGAATGTGTACTACTGCCAGGAAGAACTTATCTTTTGTGAATGGAGTTGAAGTTGTTCAGAGGATACTTAAATTGTAAGCGTTTAGGGGCAGTAATAAAAGTAAAATTAATAATGATGATGATGATGATAATTGTGAGAAGCTAAATTACAGCACCATGGCAATAAAAGATGAAAAAGAAAGTAATAAAACATACTTAAAAGTCTCATAATGAGTTCTTTATGTTTTTAATAAACTTTAAATGCACTCAGTATTTCACTCAGCATCTTTAGGCTTTCCCTTAATACACCTAGTGTCCCAGTTTGTTTTGTTTTCTTGCTGAAAGTCATTGCTCTTAGGCTGAGCAGTGAAGCAGAAAACGAGTTTCTACCTCACTGGACAGAGTATTAGAGATGCCAGTCTGTGTGACATTTATTGCCTTATATTTTATGGGAAGTCCCAAAGAGATTAATTTCTTCTTTTTCCAAATGTGATATAAAGTATTTTGTAAAGAGCTTAGAAGTTTTGTTATGCTGATGTATTTATGTGCATTTATATTTCTACTTTTCCTCCCTCTCTTCCATCCCTCTGTTCCTTTCTATTGATTCAGATGTCTTTATTACATTGATAAAAACAATACACATGGTTTCTAAGGCTTTCTGTGCAGTTCAATGGCCACATTACCTTTCTTTTTCCTTTCGACTGTTATTTTATTCTATTATCCCTGCCAAAGACAGGCTTCAATAAAAACTCTGATATTTCATAACAGTTGCTAGAGTGGGATTTTACTTATAGAGTGTATAATAGAAGGAAAAAATCCTTCTGAAACCATAATGATCAATGACAGCACATTTAAGAAGGATAGAGTACATATCACCTGTTTTTAACTATCACTAAAAAAGCAACAAATGATATGAAGTTGTAATCACATTACACAGTTGTCAAGACTAATTCTTAAAATAATTCATAAAATAACTATTTGTCTTGTATCAGCAAGATATTAGTTATCTCTTTATTGATAAGATCATTTACATTTCCTAGAGCAATCTTTGTACAAGCTCCTGACTTTAAATTGAAGCAAATTTTGCTCATCTAGTGTATTATAATTTCATAACTAGACAAAACTGGTTTTCTAGAAGGCTTCCCTATGTTAGGCCATCTATGAAAGGACAATTATCAGTAAGTAAACACTTTTCTTAGTTCTCGAAATTTCTCTATTGGTATTCCATGACAACAAAATTAATCTTCATGGAATTCAAGGTTTTGTCATATGTTCGCTGTTTTAGTGTTTTTCTATTTGTTGTGGTAAAATATTTGGACAAAAGTAAGCTAAAGGACAAATAGTGTATAATGGCTCACAGTTCAAGGGTATACTCTATGATTGTATAGCAGTCACAATAGCAGGTGCTTGAAGCATCCCTATGAGCATGCTTTGAGGGTGTCTTTGAGTGATTCTAGACTGACCATCAAGCTGATAATTAACATTAACTATCACAGTCACCTACTTTTATAAATTTTTCTCCTTAACATAGTCCCTCAAATCTTAGTTAATGAAAATGCTTTCCATTTTACTACCTGGTGTGTAATATACTGTACCTTTATAGATATCAATTACTAGAAATTATATTGTCATTTTCCTACATGTATCCATCATGTTGGGTTTTAAACATCTTGTATCTATGTTCATATGCATACTATATGCTATGACTTGTGTCGTGATGGTTCTTGTTAAGAGGCTTGCTTCTCAGTATGACAATAAAGAAACAGTATGGAACTTAATGATGTCCTTAGGTCAACTGGAGACATATTTTCAGAAGTAATTGTGTGACGTTAGCCTCTCTAGCTTCTTCTCTATGCTTTTAATCTTTTCCTTTTTTCATAAAGTAGACTGTCAGGGATTTTTGTCATAAATAGGAATGCAGAAAATGAATAAGATACATAATTGTAACTAGCACCTTTGTTCTGACTGTTTAAAATGTAAGGATAATGTCTATACTGAAACACAAACTCTTAGTTTATGTGATGTGAATATTTTAAAAGAATGAGGTGAATTTAAATTTTCATTTCAAAGCTAAAAAAGTCAATTAAAGTTGAGTCAATTTAGCTAAAATTTCTTTATTATACTTGTAAAAACAGCCCTTATATGAAAAGGTTAGTTATTTGTACTAGTATTCAATCATGACTCTAAGGATGGCAGGATAAATGTATGTTGGTTTCAGTTAAAAAAGATTTATAATCAAAAATATTATATTGAATAATATATACATGCTTTATTTCTCATTTAAACAATTTTAAATGATAATGTTATTAATACAAACTACAAGCTTAATATACTAGTTACATTTGTGCCTACATGTCCTGTCCCCTTATTGGAAAGGGATATTTTAGCTAAGTTGGGAGCCTCTATTTCCATTGCTCCCCCAATTCACCTAAACCAAGTTCACCAGCAGTTCCTCTGCTCCTTCTTCTAGCCAGTCAACCTACTAACACTAACATGTTATTTCCCTTACCAGCTTCTCAGGTGGACTCCCAAGTTTGGTATGTTCAAAACCCCTCTGTTGCTAAACATCATTCTCCTGTTGTCATCCAGTTACTGCACCCTACCAGGTACATCACCCAAGCTCAATACCCTCTCTGTCTCCAGAGCCTCAGGGGACTTAAGCCTATCATTTCTGACCTCTTAAGGTAAAAACTCCTTCACCCTACCTCTTCCCCCTTTAACACTCCCATACTAGCAGTTAAAAAACCTAATGGTACCTGTCGATTGGTTTGAGACCTCAAAAGCATTAATTCTGCAGTGGTTCCCCTCCATCCTATTGTGGCTAACCCTTACACACTACTATCCCCTCAGGGACTTCTCATTTTTCAGTCCTAGATCTCAAGGATGCATTTTTCTCTATCCTTCTAGATGCCTAGTCACAAGACATATTTGCCTTTACCTGGACAGATCCTGACACCCACTTTTCTATCCGATTTACCTCAACTGTTCTACTTCAGGGATTCTGGGACAGCCCACACCTATTTGGCCAGGCCCTGGCTTCTGACTTACTCTCTTTATCTCTCCCTAGATCTACAATTGTACTTTATGTAGATGATGTCCTTCTCTGTAGCCCCTCTGTAGAGATTAGCCAAACTGACACCGCTGCTCTTCTAAACTTCACCGGACTAGACATAGGTTTCTCATCCTCCCCCTGCTGCTTGTTTCTATCCAGGTCAGCCTTACATCTGGAGATTCGAGGTTAAAGAGACCCCCACAGATAACAAACAATCTTCCAAACAGGGTTAGGAAACTGCTCCATAGCTGGATGCCAAGAACCAATCCAAATTGCTATCATCCCTATATCTATTGTCCCATCTAAATATTATATTCTCTATACTTGCTTTCTCTCTGACCAGATAGAAGATTATTGTACAAACTGCCCAGATGATTATCGGGACTGCCCATATTGGTCTTATCAGATACATATGCTAGGATCACAGACCAATCATTTCTTCTACCAACACAGCAAGATATTCTTTTTACATACAAGACCCATGGGATTCCAGCTGTGGTACTTCAAAACCTATGGGGGCCAGATGTCCTGACAGCTAAAGAAGATGGTCTTCGCAGGTTCCTCCAAGAAGAATGCTGTTTTTAGGGAACATGAGACCTCCAGTTCTGAGATTTTAGAAACCCCATATAAAAGTAGATACTCTCTTTTGTAACACCCTTTTTAGTCATTCTCCTGGTGTTATTATTTCTAATCAAACTATTAATCAGTTCCTGTTATAGGATTACCAGCTGCTGTCTACAGAGGAATCTGATGCACACATCTATCAAGTGGACCTCGATGGTGAAAGCCAGCTACTCCCTAAAATGGACTACGCCCCTACACAGCAGGAAGTAGTTTAAGAGACACAGCGCCCCGACTCCCCTTTCACCATCAGGTTCCCCTTCCCTTTTGTTCTTCTCTTTATAATAAGAAGAAAGTGAGGTATGTTGGTATCAGGCACCAAACCCAGTGGCATCACATCTAAGCGACTCCCACATCTTTGCCAAGGCAACCTTCATACATTCCCAAAATCCACCTGGCTACCTTACCTTTACCTGGGAGAAGTTACATATAAAACAGGCACAACCCCCTGACCTCATTCTCTTCTTCCATCTTCCTCTTCTTCTCTCCCCGCCCATCTTTGCCCTATCTCCTGAATAAACCCCACTCGGAACCGTTCGGTTTGGTGTGGTCTGTACTAAGCCATTCATGGACTTATTTCAGCATTTACTCTAAATATATGATAAAGAAAATAATATCTTTGACAATTAAATTACTGCCAATGAGAAAACATGTCTGTAAAGGTTAATTCAATCAGTAAAATTTATTGTAGTTTGGTTAGTGATTTAAGCTTTTTGGTCTGTGGGAATGTTTTGTTTCCTTACTTGCTTGCTTGCTTTTTGGTTTTGTTTGTTTTCCTTAGAAAATGTTGCATGTAGCACATGCTAGCTTCCAATTTTCTATTTAACCAGGGTAACATAGAACTCTAGGTTGTCCTGGTTCTTTCTCCCAAGTACATATATTATTAAGTCCAGTGTGATCTAGGCTAATTTGCAAAGTCTTAATGGAAAATTAGGAAAAATTATGTAAATCACTAAAGAAACTTTTTTAAAAGAAATATCAAATATGTAAAGTAAAATAGTTAAAATGATGCAACAGAATTAATTGTCATACAAAATAGATTTTTTTTAACACATAAACAATTGAATATCACATGACACAGTTCTGGAGTGGAGCAATCAGAGGCCTTCAGAAGGACAATTGGAGAAGCACAATGACAACACTTATTCATGTTACACACTGTTCCAGTATCAGAAGGAGGCAGATTCCAAGGCACTAATATTCTCAGAAAGTTCTCTTTACCCAGGGCAGATGTGCTAGATTCAAAATCAGAAGGGAGAAAACAAACAAACAAACAAACAAACAAACAAGGATATAGTGACTCTTTAGCTTGTAATTAAACCAGGCTGGCTTGTGTTTTGGAGGTTACTGATTTCAGAAAGAGTATTCTTCAAAGATGCACATAAAGATAAATTCTGTGTTTTGAGAGCAGAGAACAGGAAATTATCAAAAGATATAAAACTACCAAGAACAAACTGATGAAAGTTTTATATAATGTCAGTTAACTAGGAAGAATGCATGGTTTCAATAGTAATAACTAAAGATTAATATACAAACTATGTCAAAGTTTACTGTGTATTGAGTGTTACTGAGAGCTTAATATATAATATCTAATCAAATCTCCAAAGGAACATTATTAGAGAAAGAGTATTTTTAAAAGTATGTGTCAGATACTTGGTCAAGATTATACCAATAATAAATAACAGAACTGACCCTCAGTCTGTGTTTGTTTAACATTGTTGTTCAAGTGCAATGTTATTTATGTAAAGTTTAAATTTTAAAAGAAGAAAGTAATCTATAACACAAATGTAAACACCAGAATATATGATAAATAATATTCATACATTAAGATTATGTTCACATACAATAATATAAAATAGCATAAAATAAATGCTATACTTAGTGGCTAAGAGAAAGTCAAACAAAACTATGAATGGAAAGTATTGAAAAGTGATCATTAATGTCTTTTCATTTCAATTTTCTTTGTACACTGATCTATATCTTTTTTGCTTTCCATTTTATTCTCAGAACATAAAGAAGGACAAATTTCAGAAGGGAGGTTCAAAGTAATAACTCGTAATGAATGGAGTCATAAATATCTATTAAGTGAATAAATATTTGGGATACAGGAATTATAATTATCAGCCTGTCCACGTGTCTGAAATTTGCTAAATCTTTACTTCCTTCTATCTTCTATGATTATATAAGTGAATGGCTCTTGTTCCTTAAAGATTATGCAGCTTAAAAATTAGAAATGTTTTGCTATAGACTATAATTTAACACAACCTATTTTAGAAAGAAATTTCATACTTTGTTCTCAGAGTGTAAAATAAGGAATTTATATTTCAGCATGATTGGTATACATATTGCAGTTGAGAGGCAACTTGTGCAGTAGTCTCAAATATTCAGAAGAAAGCCAAGGTCTATAAAGAAAGAGTTCTTGGCAGCAAAATCCATGGACAAAGTCATGAGCATATGGATATGCAGGTGTCATGGGGCCTACAATACTGACCACAGAATATTCACATATTCATGCATGCATAGAAAAGAGGGAAGCAATCAGGTAAAGTTTAGATTGAATCATGTAAACAGGAAGAGTCACTGAAGATTCTATATTCAGAAATGATAAAGCAATGTATACTTATCAGGGAATATCTTTGGAAAATTGCTATTATAAATAATATAATAACTATTAAGTTCAACAAAAATATTGATTGAAACTGAGTTTTCAAGTTACCATTATAATGAAGTCGCCATCATCATCATCACCATCATCATCACCACCACCAACAAGAACAACAATGCATTCAATTCACTACAAAAGTCAAAACTAATGCTCAAATGGCAAAAGTTTAGTGCAAAGAGAATTGTGGTAAATAGTTTTGTACATGAAATTTTCTAACATTAATCTTTGTCCAAGACAATACCCTTTCCTAAAACTAGTTATTAGATTATGTACTATCTCACCTAAAATTTTAAGAATATTTTACAAATATTTTGCATCCTTTTACCATGTCATTGATGGAATTTCAACATAATGGTATTTTAAATGTTTTCACTTACATAATTCTTAACGTGTGTTCTCTGAGAAGACAGATATTATACTAGCTTCTTATGGTAGAACAGATGTCAAAACCAAAAACCATATGGAACTTTAGTTATGACACAGTGGGAATAAAAGGAAATCTGAATAAAAAATAAGGGATGGATTTTGAAGCATTCTATATTTAAAAAAAGCAAGAAATACTGTTTAAGATGTTGAAATAATATCATAGAAAATGAGGCCAATCCAACAATATTGGGTTATAGGCTTTGGGCAATCATTTTTCTCATTTCCTGAAATATTAGTTATTTTTAATAGTTCTATTTTTCACAATATTTCTGACATTTCTATACATTATATTAAAAAGCATTTGGATACACAAACATTTATTACTGCTATACAAATATAGGATCAGAGACAGGTGAGAATGTTGTTCAGAGGACTAACTCCAGTTGAAGGGTGCAAAGCAAGAAATTAGACAGTGTGTGATAGGTCTAGAACATCAAGGAGATTCCTGTTAGTTATTCACTTTGTTTAATTATAAGCTCAATATAACCACAGTGGAAAATACGTGAGAAAGACTTACACATGAAAAGCATTCTACTTTAAGTACATAATGGATAGAAGTACAGATAAGATAGAAAACATGCCATAATCATCAAACAGCCAAGGATCAAACAATAATATGCCTTTAAAAGATAGGTGGTTAGATATAGCACATATATGTGATATTAAGAATTTTGCCATGTCCAGCATGGCTGCAAAGGGGATGGTGTGACACAGTTCCTGTGCCTGGAGCAGAGCCAGCAGGGCTTGGGTCTTCTTGAGTGCTGACAGTTGTGGTAGGGGTAAGGCTTGTTTGTATAGCAATGTATATATTTTATTTTATGTTCTTTCTTCAGGGAATGTTTTTCCTGCCAAGTTTAATGACTCCATGATAATCATAAGCAGAATGATTCCAGGAATCAAGAATGTGTCTGGTGTTTTTCAGTAAACTGATAGCTGTGACTTTCAGAAGAGCCCTTAAGGCTGTGGGAAAGAACTCTGAAAACCTGAGTTCAAGAATACATAAATCAGAATGAGTACTATTCTTTATGTGATTTCTTAACTATGCAAAATAAGTATGCAATATAAATTGTACAAGGGGCTTCACAGACCTAAAATAACAGAGGAAGCTATGCTAATGAGCCAGCTTTGTCAGAAAGATTTTAAAGAAGAGATAAAGAGATTTAAGGAGTGGTGATCTAAGGGCAAGATCCCACCAGTTAAACTTAATGTTTGTGTTTGCAGTCAAACAAGGAGTAGTTTTCGACTTTTAATCTGCAGTGAACTATAATCCAGAAATGGAGGGCATACTTGTGATCCAGACCTTGAGGCTCGAAGACACAGGCTTTTGATAAAGATCTTGAAGAATAGTGGTCATGAAAAGCTTAGGCCCAGCCACAGTGGTACATGTCTTTAATCCCAGAATTTAGGAGACAGAGCCATGCAGATCTCTGAATTCATGGTCTATCTACAGAGCAAATTCCAGGACAGCCTAGTTTATTTAGGCAGTGAAAGAGTTGGAAAACAGAAAGCTAGTGACAATGTAATAGAAAAATGGGGCCATGTTTCAGCTCTAGCAAGCTGTACAATTCAGCAGCTTTGACTATGTGGCCCTGGTTTTAGAGTCAAGGGACTAAGGTGATAAACTGCTGATTCGTGGAATAATCCAAAGGGAACTTGGGGTAAATGATTGAATTGATATGCAATTCCCAAGGAAGTAGCTTATGCAAAAGAAAAGACTAGATTTTAGTCTGCAAGAGCGAGTTACCTTGAGCAAAGAACTATCTTGAGAGTGATCTCAAGCAGAGAGCTATCTCAAGTAGAACACAATAGTCAGTTTGAATCCACTGCTGACTCCAAGTCATCTGCTGCTCCCAAACATCATCTTCCTCAGGACCCTCTCCTAAGCTGATGCTGGTCCTCGACAATATTTCAGTTATGTCTTAGTAAGTTACTTATGTTGACTTATTTCAATTTACATTAATTTTTAGGGTGAAATCTATTATTTCTACTCTATAAATGAGGAAAAATTCAGACATAAAAAGGTTTATCAATGAGTGGCACAGGACCCTTCCTGTTTGCGCCTGCGCCTAGAGCAGCCCTAGGACTTCAGCTCTGCACCCAAACCCCTAAAACCAGAGGATGCTGGACTCCCAGGAGTTCTAACATGCCCAGGAGTGTAGGTGAGTAAACTGAGACCACCCCCCAAACAAGGAGTAATTTGGGACCTCCTGGGACCCAGGAACTTCCTCACAGACAGTGGCACGGGACCCTTCCTATCTGCACCTGGCGCAGCCCTAAGGCTTCAACTCTGCACCCAATTCCCCAAAATCCAGAGGAGGCTCTACTCTCAGGAGCTCTACATATAAGAACATAGGATATTAGGATCACAGGATCTCAGGAGCTTGGACACTCCAGGATTTGAGGAGCCCAGAAGCAGCCTGACTCCCAGGAGCTATCACAAGCAGGGTCTCAGGATCACAGGATCACAGAGACAGCTGGGTTCTGAGGAGTTCTGACACAGCCAAGATAACAGGACAGATAGGCTCCAGTCAGAGATAGTGGGTGAAGGTAGCACTAGAAATAACCAGATGGTGAAAGGCAAGCACAAGAACATAAGCAATAGAAACCAAGATTACTTGGCATCATCAAAACCTAGTTTTTCTACCACATCAAGTCCTGAATAGCCAATGACACCAGAAAAGCAAGATTCAGATTTAAAATCACTTCTCATGATGATGATAAAAGACTTTAAGAAGGACATAAATAACTCTCTCAAAGAAATACAAGAGAACACATGTAAACAGGTAGAAGCCCTGAATTACAAGAAAACACTATGAAACAGAAGAAGGAATTGAGCAAAATGATTCAGGACATAAAAATGGAAGTAGAAATGATAAAGGAATCACAAAGGGAGACTACCCAGGAGATATAAAACCTAGGAAAGAGATCAGGAGACATAGACGCAAGCATCACCAACAGAATACAAGAGATAGAAGAGAGAATCTCATGTGCAGAAGATACCATAGAAAACATTGACACAACTGTAAAAGAAAATACAAAATACAAAAAATTCCTAACCCCAAAACATCCAGGGAATTCAGTGCACAATGAGAAGACCAAATCTAAGGATAATAGGTATAGAAGAAAGTGAAGATTCCCAACTTAAAGGGCCAGTAAATATCTTCAACAAAATTATAGAAGAAAACTTTCCCAACCTAAAGAAAGAGATGCCTATGAACATATAAGAAGCCTACAGAACTCCAAATAGACTAGATCAGAAAAGAAATTCACCCTGTCACATAATAATCAAAACACCAAATGCCCAAAAAGAAAGAATATTAGAAGCAGTAAGGAGAAAAGGTCAGGTAAAATATGAAGGCAGACCTATCAGAATTACACCAGACTTCTCACCAGAGACTATAAAAGCCAGAATATCCTGGACAGATGTCATACAGACCCCAAGAGAATACAAATGCCAGTCCAAGCTACTATACCCAGCAAAACTCTCAATTACCATAGATAGAGAAATCAAGATATTCCATGACAAAACCAAATTTACACAGTATCTTTTCACAAATCCAGCCCTGCAAAGGACAATAGAGGGAAACCACCAACACAAGGAGGGAAATACCCTAGAAAAAACAAGAACATAATCTTCCAACAAACCCAAAAGAAGATAGCCACAAAAACATAACTCTACCTCTAATAACAAAAATAACAGGAAGCAACAATCACTTCTCCTTAATATCTCTTACCATCAATGGACTCAATTTCCCAATAAAAAGACATAGACTAACAGACTGGATAGGTAAACAGGACCCAACATTTTGCTGCATACTGGAAAAGCACCTCAATGACAAAGACAGACACTACCTCAGAATAAAAGGCTGGAAAACAATTTTCCAAGCAAATGATCCCAAGAAACAAGCTAGTGTAGTCATTTTAATATCAAATAAAATTAACTTTCAATAAGAAGTTATAAAGAAAGATAAGAATGGACACTTCATATTCATCAAAGGAAGAATCAACCAAGATGAAATCTCAATTCTGAACATCTATGCACCAAATGCAAGGGCACCCACATTCATAAAAGAAACTTTGCTAAAGCTGAAAGCATACATTGCAACTCACACAATTATAGTGGGAGATTTCAACATTCCACTCTTATCAATGGACAGATTATGGAAACAGAAACTAAAGAGAGACAAGGTAAAACTAAGAGAAGTTATAAACCAAATGGATTTAGTAGGTATTTATAAGGATATTTCATCCAAAAACAAAAGAATATACCTTCTTCTCAGCATCTCATGGTACCCTTTCCAAAACTGACCATATAATTGGTCACAAAACAGGCCTCAACAGATACAAGAAGATTGAAATAATCCCATGATTCCATGACCACTGGCTAAGACTGGTCTTCAATAATGATAAATTAAATGGAAAGCCCACATACACATGGAAACTGAACAACTATTCAATGAGAACTTGGTCAGGGAAGAAATAAAGAAAGAAACTAAAGACTTTTTAGAATTTAATGAAAATAAAGGCACACCATACCAAAACTTATGGGACACAATGAAAGCAATGTTAATAGGAAAACTCATAGTTCTAAGTGCCTACAAAAAGAAACTGGTGAGAGCACACACTAGCATCTTGACAGCACACCTGAAGGCTTGAGATTAAAAAGAAGCAAATATACCCAAGAGGAGTAGATGGCAGGAAATAATCAAACTTGGGGCTGAAATCAACCAAACAGAAACAAAAAGAACTATACAAAGAATCAACTAAACCAAGAGCTGGTTATTTGAGAAAATCAACAAGATAGATAAACCCTTATCCAGACTAATCAGAGGGCAGAGAGACAGTATCCAAATTAATAAAATCAGAACTGAAAAGGGTGACATAACAACAGAAACTGAGGAAATTCAAAACATCACCAGATCCTACTTCAAAAGCCTATACTCAACAAAACTGGAAAATCTGGATGAAATGGACAATTTCCTAGACAGATACCAGACACCAAAGTTAAATCAGGATCAGATAAACCATCTAAATATTCCTATAATAACTAAAGAAATAGCAGCAGTCATTAAAAATCTCCCCACCAAAAGGAGCCCAGGAACAGATGGTTTTAGTGCAAAATTCTATCAAACCTTCAAGGAAGACCTAACACCAATTCTCTTCAAACTATTCCTCAAAGTAGAAACAGAAGGAACACTACCCAATTCCTTCTATGAAGCCACAATTACACTCATACCTAAACCACACAAATACCCAACAATGAAAGAGAAGTTTAGACCAATCTTCCTTATGACAACTGATGCAAAAATACTTAATAAAATTCTAGCAAACCAAATCCAAGAACACATCAAAACAATCATCCACCATGATCAAGTAGGCTTTATCCCAGGAATGCAGGGATGGTTCAATATATGGAAATCCATCAATATAATCTACCATATAAACAAACTCAAAGAACAAAACCATATGATCATCTCACTAGATGCTGAGAAAGCATTTGACAAAATTCAACACCCCTTCATGGTAAAAGTCTTGGAAAGAACAGGAATTCTAGGCCCATACCTAAACATAGTAAAAGCAATATACAGCAAACCAGTAGTCAACATCAAAATAAATGAAGAGAAACTTGAAGCAATTTCACTAAAATCAAGGCATAGACAAAGCTGCCCACTCTCTCCCTACCTATTCAATATAGTAGTCGAAGTCCTAGCCATATCAATTATACAACAAAAGGAGATCAAAGGGATAAAAATTGGAAAGGAAGAAGTCAAAATACCACTATTTGCAGATGATATGACAGTATACTTAAGTGAACCCAAAACTTCCACCAGAGAACTCCTAACCCTGATAATGAACTTCAGCAAAGTGGCTGGATATAAAATTAATGCAAACAAATAGGTAGCCTTCCTCTACTTAAGGATAAGCAGGCTGAGAAAGAAATTAGGGAAGTGACACTCTTCACAATAGTCACAAATAATATAAAATACCTCAGTGTGAATCTAACCATGCAAGTGAAAGATCTGTATGACAAGAACTTCAAGCCCTAAAGAAAGAAATCGAAGAATATCTCAGAAGATGGAAAGGTCTCCCTTGCTCAATGATCGGCAGAATTAATATAGTAAAAATGGCCATCTTGCCAAGAGCAATCTACAGATTTAATGCAATCCTCATCAAAATTCCAGCTCAACTCATCACAGAAACAGAAAGAGCAATTCTCAAATTCATTTAGATGAACAAAAAACCCAGGATAGCGAAAACTATTCTCAGCAATAAAAGAACTTCTGGGGAATCACCATCCCTGACCTCAAGCTGTACTACAGAGCAGTAGTGACAAAAATTGCATGGTATTGGTACAGAGATAGGCAAGAAGATTAATGGAATAGAATTGAAGACCCAGAAATGAACCCAAATACTTAAAGTCACTTGACCTTTGACAAAGAAGCTAAAACCAGTGGATAAAAGACAACATTTTCAACTGGAGGTCAACATGCAGGAAAATGTAAATCGATCCATTCTTATTTTCTTGTACAAAACTCAAGTCCAAGTGGATCAAAGACCTCCATATAAAACCAGACACACTGAAACTAATAGAAGAGAAAGTGGGGAAAAGCCTCAAACACATGGGCACATGGGAAAAGTTCCTGAACAGGACACCAATGGCTTATGCTCTAAGATCAAGAATTGACAAACGAGACCTCATAAAATTGCAAAGCAAAGGACACTGTCAATAGGAAAAAACGGCAACCAGCAGATTGGGAAAAGATCTTTACCAATTCTACATCCAAGAGAGGGCTAACATTCAATACATACAAAGAACTCAAGAAATTAGACTCCAGACAACCAAACAACCCTATTTGAAAATGGGGTAAAGAGCTAAACAATGAATTCTCAACTGAGGAAACTTGAATGGCCGAGAAGCACCTAAAGAAATGTTCAACATCCTTAGTCATCAGGGAAGTACAAATCAAAACAACCCTGAGATTTCACCTCACACCAGTCAGAATGGCTAAGATCAAAAACTCAGGTGACAGCAGATGCTGGCAAGGATGTGGACCATTGTTGGTGGGATTGTAAGCTGGTTCAAGCACTGTGGAAATCAGTCTGGCAGTTGTGCAGCTTGGTTTTCATGCAGGTCTCAAACATCTGGAGTGGGGGCTATCCCAAAACATGCAGCCTGTATATGGAGTATGGTCTTCTAGCTGGGTGCCTCATCTGGCCTCAATGGGAGAGGAAGCACCTAGCCTCTCAGAGACTTAAAGTGGCAGGGTGGGGGATACAGGAGGAGGGGGTACTCAGAAAACAAGAGATGGGGAAGGATTGTGGGAGGGGGTGACTGGGATGGGTTATAAAGTTAATAAGCAAAAAACAAACAAACAAACAAACAAAACAAACTGAAATAAAATTTGTTTCTTAAAAAAAAAAAAAAAAAAAAAAAAAGAAAAATGAATATAGTGTTACCTGAGGACCCAGCTATACCACTCCTGGGCATATAACCAGAAGATGCTCTAATATATAACAAGGAAATATGCTCCACTATGTTCATAGCAGCCTTATTTATAATAGCCAGAAGCTCGAAAGAACCCAGATGTCTTTTAACAGAGAAATGGATACAGAAAATGTGGTACATTTACACAATGCAGTATTACTCAGCTATTAAAGACAATGAATTCCTGAAATTCTTAGGCAAATGGAGGGAACTAGAAAATATCATCCTGAGTGAGGTAACCCCATCACAAAAGAACACACATGGTATGCACTCACTTATATTTGGATAGTAGCCCAAAATCTCGCAATATAAGATAGAGCTCATATGGTCACATGAAGCTCATGAAGAAGGAAGACCAAAGTATGGGTGCTTCTGTCCTTCTTAGAAGGAGTAACAAAAATATTCATGGGAGCAAATATGGAGACAAAGTGTGAGACAGAAACTGAAGGAGGGGCCATCTGGAGACTGTTCTACCTGGGTATCCATCCCATGTGCAGTCACCAAAGTCAGATACTGATGTGGATGCCAGGAAGTGCATGCTGACAGGAGCCTGATATATCTGTCTCCTTAGGGGTCTGCCAGAACCTGACATATTCAGAGGCAGATGCTCACAGCTAATCATTGAACTGTTCATGGGGTTTCCAATGGAGGAGCTAGAGAGAAAACTGAAGGAGCTGAGAGGGTTTGTGACCCCATGGGGAGAGCAACAACACCAACCAACCAGAGCTCCCAGGGTCTAAACCACCAACCTGGGAGCCCACAGGGAGGGACCCATGGCTCCAACTGTATATATAGGAGAGGATGGCCTTGTCAGGCATAGGTGGGAGAGGAGGTCCTTGATCTGGTGAAGGCTGGATGCCCCATTTAGGGGAATTTGAGGGAGGGGAGGTGGGAGTGGGTGGATGGGTGGGTGCACACCCTCATTGAAATAGGATGACGGAGGATGGGTTAAAGGGCATCTGGGGATAGGGAATGGGGAAAGTGGATAACATCTGAAATGTAGATAAATAAAGTACCCAATAATAAAAAAGAAAAAAGAAAAGAAAAACAAACAAACAAATAAGCAAAAAAAACAGATAATGGAACTGACTATGGCAGTTGAACATTTGAGACTTTTTAGCAGCAATTTTACATTACCCATATTATGGGGATTCCTTATGACTGTCAAGGACAAGAGACTTGAACAGAACATGGAACTTTAGAACAATATCATTGTAAAGTAAAAAAGGGGAAATATAACCCTTTATAGCACAGATACATTTAAATCATGTTCTTTTTACTTTTCATTTTAATTTTTTTAAAAAATTTGGATGCCAAGGAACTTTTTGCTGAATGTCTATGGCACTCGACAACTAGGTATACTTAAACGCATAGGTGAAAGGGAAGGATCCACTTGCTGGCATAAGGCATGATCCTGATCAGGTATCAAATATGGCGAAGAGGGCATATTTGTGTTTTTTTTTCTGCAGGATGCTGACAGAGTATGGTGGCTGCCAGAGCAATGGGTGAGACATGCTGATGTCAGGACAAAGAATGATGCTGACCTGTGAGCATGCAGAGTAACTCCCTGACAATGGTGACTGTGAATCTGTATTGAACATATGTTCCTGATCCACCATTGCTTACCTATACCCCTGATGGGACAAGCTGCCTTCTCTTAAGTTCTTAGACTTTGTGGAACAGAGAATCAAAAAGAGAAGTTATAGTGACTCTTGTATTGTTATTAAATTTGACCAGTTATTCAGACTCAATCATGGACTGGTCTAGAAATCAATCCAATATTGGAAATAACAGTCTTCATTTGGAAATCTGGTTCTGGACATTTTCAGAGACATATGGAAATTAGCTGCAGTTCTCTATGATGTTATGTTAGCAAGAGATAAAATTGGGACAGGATCTGGATTTCAAACAGGTGTTAGCACATGTGTTGAGATTCTTTTAATTTTCAAGTTAAAAATACTTTTGTTTCTTCTACAGTATCTAATGTAAGTTGCATTGATTGTACACCTTCTATTTGTGTTTGTGTTTTGAAATCCAGCATGTCAGTTATGGAGGTCTATCAACCAGGTTTTGCTTTAGTGCCCTGAGTATCACAGAACTTTGGTATTCTAAAAATAGCTTGCAAAAGTACTGGAAGAAATGAGTCAGGCTTTAAGCAGAAGCAAGAGGATAGTGGGCTTGATTATTGCTGGTATAACATATTTAATTAAATTAATTGCTAGCACCACTACTTCTGCAATTGCTGTGACACAAGAAGTTAAGACAGCTACTTTTGTTAATCATTTAGCAAAAATTGTTACTAATATGTTGAATATACAAGAGGATTTAGATAGGCATTTGGAAGAATGGATTGATGCTCTTAGCCTGTTCTATCACTGGAAGGAGGTTCAGAATTTAAGGGTAAGGGGCCATCTTGAGTGTCATGCCAAATACCATTGGATTCATGTTAGTTCTACAATTCACAGTGGTAGTCATTATAATTAGGAAGAAATTTAATGACATTTGCAGTGTATTTGCATAATTCTAACACCTGTTGGAATGTTTTAAGGATACATAGGGAGCTTATTAATTTCAAGAATGTTGTTCTGCTGAGTGTTGTTGTGGTAGATATTGCAGATAAAATTACCCATGGCCTGAGGTCAGTATTTCCATTTTGGTCAAGCTTCAAAAATGGTATATATAGCTTGATCATGCTAGCCCCTTTTGTCCTAGGAATATTTTTGAAATCTTTTCTTTAACAACATTAATATGTTGGTAGTCAAAGAACATGGCTTCAATCTGAAAATGGACCTGCAGACAGAGTTATTAGTTTAACAGGCTGGCAAGCCAAGGATGGGTAAGATTCATCATAAAGCCTTACCAACCTAAGACATAAGTGTGTTGCTTTTGATAATGCATATTCCATGACAGGTAAGGCAGGCATTCTTGTCAGAATGACGTAAGACAGGCTCTGTCATGTTAATGAAATAAAAAAGGGGGAGAGGTGGAGAGCCTTTGGGGCTGCTTGGCAAGAATCTAACATGGGCCAAGGACAAGGAAATAGGCCGCTTGGCAGGAATATGGCATTACCCAAGGACAAGGAAGTAGGCTTCAGGCAGGAATCTGATATTAGGCTAGAACAAAGAAGTAATCTCAGGCAGGAATCTAAATATTAGCTAGAACAAAGAAATAATTTCAGGCAGGAATCTAAATTTTAGGCTAGAACAAGTAGGCTTTAGACATGAAAATGACCTTGGGCTAGGACAGGGAAGTAGGCTCAGATACTTTGGTCATCCTGATAAGCCCTTAGAAACAGTGATCATGGGAGTGTTCACGTAATTGGGTTTAATGTTTTGCTTTTTCTTGATTTTTTGTGTTTATTGTATTGCTTGTTCCTTGACTATTTGCATCTATTATATTGCTAGACCCTCAACCTAGAACTGACATTAATACATGTATGTAGTTAAAATGATATAAAAGCATAAAAGAGGAGGGGGATGGGATAGGAGTTTCTAGGGAGGGGAAATGGGGAAAGGGGATGACACCTGTATTGTAAATATATAAAATATCCAATAAAAAATTAAAAACAAAGAAACAAACAAAAAAAATCAAAGGTTTATCAATTTTCTCAACTGCCCAGGGCTTACATAAACAAGATTTGAATCAAGGAAAAGGAAGAGTTATGAATATAATCTGATCATAAAGTCTTGGTCTTAAGAAGAACACACAAATGGTAGTTAGTTATTCACTTGCAATAATTGTCCTCAAAATGTCATGGCTTAAGGAAACTTATTTATTTATTTATTTATTTTGCTTCATTTGGTCTCTTATTTTTTGGTTTTGTTTTTATTTTGTTTTTGTTGTTGTTGTTGTTGTTTTTAGGTTGGGAGATGGAACAACAACAGGGCAAATGCTCATGTAATGAAACTTGGCATAGTTCAGAGTCAGCTGAGTTGATATGGGTGACATTTTGATAGACTAGAACATAGACAATCCTGAGCAACAAACCTGAGATAATTCATAAGTGAGCAAAGGATCACTGAGAAAGGGTGTTTCCAGGTGAGATTTACACATGACTTCTGAGTTAGATAAAGTTCTTTGTGTGATTTAAGGGCAGAGAACAGTTGTGTGTATGAAAGTACAGCAAGGATGGAAAGTAGTGATTACTGATTCTGAACTTTAAGACAACAAAGAACAGAGTCTCTGGTGTTAGATTAGCCTCACAGATGCAAAATTCATCACTGATACTGCAAGACTTGATTGGGAAATGGCAATTTTCTAGAGTTAAGTATGAGCTGTCCTGGAGTGTGGTTGATTTACTCCATTGGAGAAAACTAATGTATTCTTTCCCAACATGTATGAATTACAAATAACTTTTTCTGCCTGAAAAAAATCTTTCTTTTATATATTTATATTTTAAGGTGAATTTCAGAGTATTTTCTTATAAAGAAATAACTATAAATAATAATATGCTCGCTATATTTTTGAATTATCAAATTTCTAGGTGTATGCTTAAAGTTTACCATGCAAATAAATTTGGTCTTACGTTCTTCTGATGAGCAGACCATCTATTTTGACAAATGGAAGTTTTCACCTTTGTAGACTCAAGGCTGCTGTTTGTTTTTTTAAGATTATTCTTGGTGGCAATGCTTGACTTAAGATATAGAAGTGATTTCCTGTAGATCAAGTAATAAGCTCTTCTGATTGTTGAGCCAACCGCCCTATCTGATAGTTGAGACTGAGCCAGGTCTTGAGCTGCTTCTAAGAAAGGAGAGCCATGCCTTGGGTTCTTAATTAAATATCCAGGGTCACTACTGAAGACACTGTGCACTTACGACACAAGCCTCAGATGATTAAAGCTGAAATCTGACCTAAAAACCTCTTTCTTGTAGTCGAGCTTCCATGGTTTCCAAAAATATAATAAAGCTGCCAAGAAAGGAAAGCAATTAAGCAGTCCTACTCAGCTGCAGCACCTATGAACCACAATTACCAGCATGGCAATAACGGTGTAATACGAAATCCTCACACACTGACAGACATGAAGAGATGTCAAACAGGATTTAAGGCCTACTCAACAGGAGGAAACTCCTGTGCGGTACTGGAAACTTAGCTTCCTGTGCCTATAGAGACTTTAGAAAATAATGTAGTACCATCACTTTGTAGACCTGACTACATTCTAAAACTCATCCTTACCCACAGGTAAGTGTGGCTTCTGCTTCTTATCAATCAAGCTTCTCTTTACAGCAAATGGAGTTCATCACACACAAAAAAAAAAAAAACAAAAAAAAAACAAACCCACAACTGGACACTTATCAGAGATCAACAGGTTATGGCAGAGGCCATCCTCAACAGGTACATTTAAATGAAAACTCCTGCAAATCCTGTGGATTTTGGAACATCAGGGAAGAAGAGGAGGAAAGGTTGTAAAAGCCAGAATATCAGGACACAACTTTGAGATGGTCTTAAGTTAGTTTCAGGTCAGTTCTAGTGAAACAGTCTTCCTGAGTAACTGTTGCACAAACAAGAACAGAACGATGGCAGTATCAATGAACATGTTAATGAGGAAGGAAGGACATTTTGCCAGTCCAAACACTAGACCTATAGGCAACTATTGACTACTGAGAGAAGGAATGTAAGCATCTCCCAGAGACAAGCTCCCTTATTGGTAGTCCAATGTGCAGTGGTCATCCTTGAAAAAATACCACACAAACAACAAAAATGGACTCAGGAACACCTGCATTAGCACATTGGCACCCCACTCTTCACTCCAAAGCTCCAACTTTCTCCAGGAAGGCTTTTTCCCACCAGGGACAACACTCATGCCCCAACCCCCCTCCTACCTACTAGAACCCTAGCAAGCCCAGAAGTCATGAACTCCAGTTCATCCTAACAAAGTCCATCTTCTGATCTACACCTCCCACCCAGGACATGCAAGACAACACGCTCCATCTTCCAGTTCATTCTTTCATCTGTAATCAAGGACCTGTACCCCACACCCCAGCTCACAGCTCTAACTGCATTTTAGGAGGCCTGCTGCTATCCAGGACAGCGAGTCCCAGTGGCTTACTACTGCTGGGATCTACCAGGCCAGCCAACACCAGAAGCAACTAGATAGCTTAAGACAATGCAAGAACATAATCAAAAGAAGCCAGTGCAATATGACACCATCAGAACTATTTCTCCATTGCGTTCCTGCCTGCTGGCAGGAGGTGGCCTCTTCAGGTTCCATGTCTCCAATGCTATGAGTCACAGCGAAGGTCACCCCCACTGATTCTTGGTGCCTCCTTTATCCCACGTTTCTGTCTCCTCCTGGAGATGCCCTCCCCACCTCCTCACCCCATCTGTTGCAGATTTCTATTGATTCTCATGGTCATCTAGCTATCCCTCCTGAATCCCTCTGCCATTTCCTTCCCAATATCCTCTTCCACTCAGTTCCCTCCCTCCATCTGCCTCTTATCATTATTTTGTTTCCCCTTCTATGTGAAATTAGCCACAAAATACAAGATGCCCATGCTACACTCCACAGACCCAAAGGAGCTAAACAAGAAGGAAGGCATAAAAGAGGATGCTTGAATCAGTTGTGAGGATACAGGAGAGAGGACCAGAGCACCAGGAAAACAAATGGAAATCAGCAGTTGCCCGGGGTGGGGACATGGGGAAATTTCTAAGAAGTCACAGAGACCTGGGATAAGGGAAGTTCTCAAGAGTCAATGCAAGTGACCTTAGCTGAAATGTAGACCAGTGGGTATGTGGAACCTGAAGAGGCCACTTCCTGTAGCCAAGCAGGACCCACAATGGAAAGATAAGGACACCAACCCACACACAAAACCTTTGAACCAAATTTTGTCCTGTCTAAAAGATATGCAGAGACAAGGAAGGAGCAGAGGCTGAAGGAATGCCTCAACCTGCCCAACTTGAGACCCATCCCACAGGCAAGCAACAGTCCCTGAATCTACTAATGATACTCTGATATGTGTGCAAACAGAAGTCTAGAATAACTGTCCTCTGGGAGACTATCTCTATCCAGCAGCTGACTGAAATAGTTGCAGAGACACACAGCCAAACATTGAGCAGAGGTCACAGAGTCTTATGGAAGAGTTTTGAGAGGGACTGAAAGACACAGGAATACCAAGAGAGTCAACTAACTTGAACCCCTGGGAGCTTTCAGAGATTGAGCCATCATCATCATCATCATCATCATCATTGTATTAAATCCAAAACTTGAAAAAAATGTAATAGTTTCTCCAAAATATGTATAGCTAAGGAAAGGCATCATCGCAAGTGCTATAATTGCAAACTGGTTGATCCTAAGCCTATCTTTAACCTATGCTATAGCTATGGTTTGCAATAAGTAGTTTGCAATTAGCAACAAAATAGTTTGGGGAAAGTGGATCATCCTTTCTGATGCTTCTCTTCATTTTAACAAAGTAAAGATTTTCTCTCAGAATTACTGTTAGAAACTAGATAAGATCCTCAGTGTCTGGGGGCTAAGGAAAAGACTCAGCAGGTGAAAGCACAGGCCTGAACACTCTGTTTTACCCCTGCATCCCACACATCACTGTTCTTATTGTGTGTCAAGATTCTAGCTGAAGCCTTAGTATGTTTCTCTGGTTTCAATCATCCTGGAATTCTTTTATTTTCAAAGTTAGAGTTTTCAGAGAAACATTGTATGTAAATGCTTCTTGGTTTGGCTACTCTCAGGGAGAACAGGGATTCAAGGGGAAAGCTTGCTCTGGGGGAAAAGGCAAGTATTAGGCCATTTTCCCATTTCTTAGCCAGGTTCCAGTCTTCACCGCAGCTCTCCTTGGGAGCATGGCTGAGGTCACAGCTTACTGACCGTTGGTCAAAGCTAAAGTATCTCCAATTTTAATGATATTCCTGAAGTACAAGTAAACACTCCTCTATGACCAGGAAAAGTTGACATTATGTCATAATGCTTCCACAATTGTACAGACAAGCACAAGCACAGGATGTTGTGTACAAGAGATGCATGTCACAAGCATAAGTTTTCAGGATTTCTGTCAAACTGAGTTGAGTGCTAAGTGGTCTTTGACTTCTGTATGTTCTTCTTTTTAAATGAGTGAACTCATCCTTAGAAACTTGAGAACCAGCTCTATTTCAGACTTGGAAACGTTAGTAGTATGGATTTTATCTGGAGGCAGCTTATCCTACTTAGAGAAATAAAATCATTTGCTGAGACTATTTGGTAGTTTTATCTTATCCCAGTACCCATTTAAAATATCTAAACACATTCACCTTAATCCCCAAGTAACTGATAATTTTACAAGCTACCTATTGTATTGGTTGGTTGCCTTGATCCATTAATATGAAAATATGACTTTTTAAAACTATTAGCATTACATGATCCAATTAAAAACTGGTCAAAAGTCTTGAATAACTTCTCCAAATGAGAATAAGAATATAAATACCAAGAAACATTTGAACTAATGTTCAACATCATTAGCTACTGGGAAAATAAAATCCAAACCACAATTTCATACTAGTTCACACCCAGCAGGATGGCTATGTTTTTTCATTTAAGGAGAATAAGTATTGGGGAGCAGGTAGGTATATGGTAATGATTGTACATTGCTGATAGGAATCTGAAAGTCTTAAGTGCTATGGGAGGGTCTCAAAAGTTAAATGTAGAATTAGTGTAATGTTTATCACTTGTGCTCCCAAGTACATATCCAAAGAATAAAAGCAAGGACTTTAATGAATATATACACATTTAGATGCATAATAGCATGATTCTTAATCTCCATTAACAGAGGGAGAAATAAACAAATTGGAGAGTGTATGGTATAATGGATTTCAAGAGTACAAAGGAACACACTACTGATAATTGCTAAAATGTGCATGGATGTAGGAAATAGTCAAAGTGAAAGTAGCTAGGCACACAAAGTCACATCTTATAGGATCCCCTTTATGTGTATACTCTGAGAAGCTGAAACATCATAGACATAAAACACTGGTGGCTGCCAGGAGGGAAGGGGAGACAGGAATAGAATGTCACCTCTGAATTGGTGCAGGATTTATTTTGATATGATGAAATGTTTTAGAACTATATAGAGGAACTTGTGACTGTGCAGTATTATAAATATACTAAAGCAACCCAATTCTTTACTTTTAAATGGTTAATTTGATATGAATTGCACATTATAAAAACCTGTTCTTGAGTTAAAGAGGAAAACAGTATTTGAAGATAAATATAATACAAAAAAGTATGAACATTAAAATTCATGTAATTAAACTTTGAAAAGCTATGTGTTTAAGGCATATGCTATCTGCTATATGGAGTCCATTTAGAAAACATATAAAGAAAAATAAATTATTATCACAGCAATCACTATGTCTATTACTTCTTAAGGAAGAGACTGTGATCTAAAAGGGTCACAAAGGTATGTGGGGCAGCCCAGGTTCCCTATCTTGGCTTTTGGGTACTTGTATGGCTGTTCCCATTATAGTATATAACTATATAGTTATAACTTTATGAACACATCCTTTTCATCAATGCATATTGTTTTATAGTTTAGTGGATATTAATTCAAAGTTCATTTTTAATATAAGATTCTTATTAGCAAGAAAATACTTTATGATTGTTACATTCACCTAACAAGGATCTTTATTCTTCCATTTATTAAACTAGTCAGAAGTTTACGAAACAATTCTCAATTACGCCTACCTGCCTTACTTCGGCATTTTACTAGACTGTAACTACATTGTTGTGGATAGCCTCAGCCTAGTATTTTGATCCTATTTCCCAGTGGATAGCCTCAGCCTTTGTATTTTGATCCTATTTCCCAGTGGATAGCCTCAGCCTTGTATTTTGATCCTAGTTCCACCCTCCTGGGAGGGGCTGCAGAGGAGGATTGAATCAATGTTGTGGATAGCCCCAGCCTTGTATTTTGATCCTAATTCCACTCTTCTGGGAGGGGCTGCAGAGGATGATTGAATCTATACACAGGTGACGTCTTGTAAACCTTCTGTCCAATTAAAACCTGTAAAATAAAGGCTAGAGCCAGAGATTGGTCAGTAGAAGGGGAGGCTGAGTAAAAGGCTTAGTGGAGGAGAGAGTGAGAGGAATTCAATATAAAAGGAGGCAGCAGCAAGAGAAGAAGAAGAAGAAGAAGAAGAAGAAGAAGAAGAAGAAGAAGAAGAAGAAGAAGAAGAAGAACAAGAACAAGAACAAGAACAAGAAGAACAAGAAGAGAGGAGGAGGAGGAGGAGGAGGAGGAGGAGGAGGAGGAGGAGGAGGAGGAGAGGAGAAGGAGAAGGAGAAGGAGAAGGAGAAGGAGAAGGAGAAGGAGGAAGCAGGCAGAAGGAAGCCAGAGATAGAAGGAAACCAACTACAGAGGAGCCAGAGCTCGGAACACAAGCACGCGGCCTGGATGAACTGCAAGTTATAGGGGATCTCATAGCCAGGAGATTAGAGTAGTGTAGTGGTAAATCTACCCAATCTAGGCTGCTATTATACCATAATTATTGAGTTGTGTCTTCCTTGACTGGTCTCATTCGGGTAGGAGATTTTTACAGCGACAAATTTCAGGTTTAAATAATTACTTCTGCTACAAATTGGTACCCAACTTCACTACACTACATATTTAAGATATCATGGACTATGTCCTCATTCAAAGTCACCAGTCTTCATATTTTTCTATCAGAAAACTAAAAACAAAATGTCATTTGAACTATGTATATTATCTATCTAGGCTCTGGGCTTGATTCTCAGCAGTGAAAGTAAAAATAAAGTCACCTACCTATAAATCTATCTTTGTGTGTAAAATAATCATCTCTATCAGCACTTAAAATGTGCCTAATTATTTGTATGATAAAATATAAAATGCTAATTGACTCTTAACTATTCAAGTGCTAAGGATAGTAAATGTTTCTCCTAAGAGCGATTATGCTTAATATGTTTTAGGAAAGTTCATCTAGTTTTAGCCATAGTATTACACTGCATATTTTACACAAAAGCCCACAATTATTCTTCTTCTTTAAAATAAGTTTTACAAATATAGGCCTCAACAGGTTCTACTTCAGTTCTATTTAGGGCTCATATTTTCTCATCTACATGTAATTAAACAAAGCTACTCAAAATTTACTTTTGTTTTATAGTTCAGCATTTTTCATTGAAGAATATATCACAGTATAAATGGGAATTTACTGGAATGAAAAGGCTTTGTTCTATGAGCTTAAAACAAGCTAGCACTGTCTCCCATTTTATTCACGTAACTACAGGATCTTACTGGATAGAGGAGTCAAACCAAGCTCATTTTTTGCTCCTTAGATACATGTATTCAGGATATGGTTGCTTTCAGCAAATGGAGTTTTAAATCTTTGGAAACCACATAAAGTACCATTAGGTAATGTTTGCACACAGAAAAATAAGAATTGCTCTCTCTAATCTCCTTCGAAGATTTGGAATAGAATAATATATCAAGGAACAATAGAGAAACATTAATTTCCATTCAAGACTACAATTAGCTTGGGATCCCAACATCCAAGAGGGGCTGAGATGGTAAGATTTCCAAAAGTGTGAGATCAGTGGAGCCGAGATAGTGAGGTCCAGACTAACCAGATGGGCTGACTATATGCTGGACATGGGAGTCAAAGTAAACCGTTCCCTCTTTAATTGGCAGACAGTTGTTCTTTTCTCATTTCTAACCAATTTAACATTTACAGGGCACTGCACACCAGAGATATTGACTATGATTTACTGGTATATAATGTTACCTTCTTTGAAATTAAAAGGATCTTATGTGCCACCTGACTATATTCATTTATTGGAAAATGGGCTAAATCACCTGTGTGGGAAATCTGAAGAAAATATAAAACTAATAAAATTCGAAATATTAAAATGATAACTTGTATGAGGATATAATGCAAATATGAAAATTGGAAAGCATCTTCTACTTTTTCCAGAGAGCATTCTTCTATAGCCAGGGGTGTTAGCTGCAGCATAGTGTACCGGTTATTTAGTGGGCTTAAGAACAAATCATTTCTCCATAGAGAGCAGCTGCAACAAATCCAATGTTTTCCCGAGCTACGTACTCACTGTCAGTTTCAACTGAATACAATTAGCTCCATTTTGTAGATAATAAACTGTAATTCTTTATGGATGTTTCTTCTGAACATGAAGTATTAGATCTGTGGGGCTGCTGTATAATATCTCCCAAGTATCAGATCATTAGCAATATGAAGACCTATGTAGTCACTGAACATCAAAGCTTTGAGGACTGTGATGAGAATTTTAAAAGTGACCCTGAATTACATGGGACTGAGAAAGACATTTTGTGTTCAAACGGTTATAATAGCTAACCTCAAAGCCATAGGGATTTCTATCATTTGCTGTTTCTATCTTGATTATTCCTTATACTAGAACATAACCTTGAAACATATTAAAATAAATGTGAGATGGGTTTTTGTTTGCTTGTATGTATGTTAATTCATTTTTTTTCGGTATGGTAATGTGACATGCATGTCACAATAGACATGTGGTGGCCAAATGGCAATGAGTGGGAACTGACCTTTTTCTTCCATTATGTGTATCCGCACTTTATTCCATGAGCCACCTCACTAGCTCCAAGAAATGTTTTTTATCTATATATGCTTGCAATTGATGAAATAAATCTTCCTTGTAAATTTGAAATATACCTCTAAAACCTATAAAACTTAAATCCTGCTGTAAAGTCCTTGCTGACAGAACAGATTTCATATGTTCTTTGATCATTTGGTTCTTTATGAGAGTACAATTTGCGACTGATTAGGGATTTAATTCAGTTAGTGTCAAGAAGCATTCTACAGATTTCTCTAAAAGATAAAAATTGACATACCATATTTTCCTGTTATTTTAAGTTCTTAGACTTGCTTTCTATTCCCAATTCTATACAGAAGTAGAAATGAACATGTCCAAAGTTTTTCAATAGATAATCCATGAACTGTAACCCTATTGTGTATTTCTCCGAGTATTTATAGACAAGCGATTCCTTCCATAAATGAAAAACTGGTTTAATTTTTAATAAAGATGACTTTCCTGAGTATAATCTTGGGATGATTTTTGTAAGAACCTTGGGCCCTGATGTCTATGTCATGCTCAAGAAACTCAAGCGCACGTTTTCAGATGCAAAGGAAAAGTCAATTGTCACACTGAGTTATTTAGGAAATGTTAACAACTTCACACTCTTAATTAGCATGTTAAGCCGGGTTTTCAGGGCAAGACACAAAGGAGTGAATAACTACCAAAGCAGCCTCTCTGCACAGAGCAGAAACCCTACAATTAGGACTGAGTTTAGTCAAGGTTTCTAATTAAACTAACAGTGGGGATGCACCTATCCTTGTCATGCAGAAACCTTAACAAAAATGATCCAATAGTAAAATTTATTATGGATACGTGTAGGGACTCAAAGGATATCCACTGGATTTCAGATTATTCTCCCTGAAAGTACTAAATAAATTTAGCACCTACAGGAATGAAGTGATTGATTTTCCTGTTTGAACTAAGCAACAGCATGTAAAACATTATACAAAGTCATATATGATGTATGTATGAATATTCTCTCTATATATGTATATTAAAACAATATACACCTGACACGGTGAGAATTTTGGAAATTTGGTTTCATTAAAATACACAGAAATATTATAAGAATGTGGTGGTTGTTTTAATCCCAGGGGTAGGGTTGTGAGGATGCTTCAGAGCTGTCTGCAGTAGCTGACTATGATCTGCCTTCTGCTCTAGCAGAGGCATGGTTTTCCCAGCTGTGGATAGTTTTTGAGATTGTGTGAACGTTTGAAATTCTGTGAACTTTTGAGAGAGTAGATAAATCTAGAACCCTGAGAGGTGTGGTTGGTGGTCCTCTGGAGGGCGGGCGTGGGGGTTGGGTACAGTTTGTAAGAGTCATGCTCAAAGAAGAAACAAACAAACAAAAAAAGAAATTAGATTCATCTCTCTCTCCCTCTTTCTCTCCCTCTATCCTTGTTTTCCTCCTATCTAGTGATAGGAGGTGAAATAGGGGTGGTGGGTAAAGGGTGGGAAAAAATCCCACCAAGTAGCTAAGACTGGCTACAACCTGACATAAATGTGCATTGTGATATAGAATATGGCAAGAAAATGTCTTTAGTGGGGAATATTGTTGTTTAACCATAACTTACGGTTTGAAATATATCCTCAGATTTCCCCAAAGTTTTGTATTATATTCTAGTTGTTATTACATTTTTCTTACTAATAGCTAATGCTGTATATCATTAAGTCCTAATAATCAGGAATAATTTTAGAAATATAAATAGATACATAAATGTTTTGAGTATGTGAGTGAGTTTTGGAGGAAGTATAATCGGGAGAATGTGTGTGTGTATGTGTGTATGTGTGTGTGTGTGTGTATGTGTATGTGTGTGTGTATGTGTGTGTGTGTGTGTATGTGTATGTGTGTGTGTGTGTGTGTAGTGTGTGTGTGTGTATGTGTGTGTATGTGTGTGTATGTGTGTGTGTGTGTGTATGTGTTGTGTGTGTGTATGTGGTGTGTGTGTGTGTGTATGTGTATGTGTGTGTGTATGTGTGTGTGTATGTGTGTGTGTGTGTGTGTATGTGGTGTATGTGTATGTGTGTGTATGTGTGTGTGTGTATGTGTGTGTGTATGTGTGTGGTGTGTATGTGTGTATGTGTATGTGTGTGTATGTGTGTGTGTATGTGTGTGTTGTGTGTGTGTATGTGTGTGTGTGTGTGTGTGTGTGTATGTGTTATGTGTATGTGTGTGTAATGGTTGGTTGTGTATTGAGTTATGTCGTGTGTGATGTGTGATGTGTTATGTAGATATGTTGTGTGTAATGTGATGCTTGTGTGCATGGTAGTAGCTTCATTCTTTACATTGGTTACGGCATCATAACTGTATTTTAAACAGAAAGCAATCAATGAGTTATATAGAAAATCATATTATGATACTGAGAAGCTAATAATTTAAATATGCTATATACATTGTAATTAACAAACATATTCTGAGATTCTATTTGAACAGTTCCTTCTCATAGTTGTTAAATGGTATATCAAATATCCAATGGTAATTTTTAAAGACTCTTTCACTGACTAACCAGGAATATGAGGCTGATATGGATTTCTGGAGTAGATTAAAAGATGGCCTTTCCTTCAGTATTCTGAGATTTACTTTAAGTCAACTCTTAAATATTCATTATAATAAATTGCATTATTACTGAGCAAACAATAAAACTGAAGTTTATATTGATACAGTCATTTGATTTAGTTGATTTTATCATAAGACTCAAACTTTGCTAATTATTAATGACCATTATTTTACTGCTATATATTGAAAAACACTAATATATTGTTGCCAATTTTAATTTTAACATAGTTAGATTTCACAATTTAAGATTTATTCTGGCTAATATTTGGACAACATAAGAAATGATGAAAGATCCGACCTAGAAAAGATGATGATTCTAGTGTCTACACTTGTATTTTTAAAACGTGAGTAAATTTTTTATATATCACTGTAAAATATGATTTCAGCAAAATCAGTTTTAATAGACTGATTTTTATTTTGCATTTTCTTAAAAGGTACTGGAAAGTAAATCCTATTAAAAATTCTTCTTCAAGTGCCACTTAGCCATTACTTCTTAATCTTTATATTTTGAAAGAATGCAAAAACAAAATTTTGATAAAAACACATTTTCTCAATTTTTGACTATGAAAATTACTCTTAGAATAGACACTGATGGGTTATAAGATTTTAAAAAATATATCTATAAAACAGCAATCAGTGAATCAAAATGTATTTTTGTAACATTCAGTTCATGAACTGTACCTGCTTTTCCTGGCTTAACTTCTAAAAAAAAAAAGAAATAATTTTTACGAAGATTTTCCTGTTAAGATCCTACATCCAATAGAGGGCTCATATCCAATATATAAAAGAACTCAAGAATTTAGACTCCAGACAACCAAATAACCATATTAAAAAATGAGATACAAAGCTAAACAAAGAATTCTCAACTGAGGAAACTTGAATGGCAGAGAAGCACCTAAAAAAAAAATGTTCAATATCCAAGTCATCAGGGAAATGCAAATCAAAACAACCCTGAGATTCCACCTCACACCAGTCAGAATGGACTAAGATCAAAACCTCAGGTGAGAGCAGATGCTGGTGAGGATGTGGAGAAAGAGGAACACTCCTCCATTGTTTGGTGATTGCAAGCTGGTGCAACCACTCTGGCAATCAGTCTGGCGGTTCCTCAGAAAACTGGACATAGCAGTACCTGAGGACATAGCTATAGGACCAAACAGTTTTAACACTTTGGTGATCTATGGCCATGGAGAGAAATTCAACAATAGTCTTATTTGTTTGTTGTGTTTTGGGTATTTTTTTTGGGCGGGTGGGCAAAATGTATCATGCATTATTGAGGAATGTTTGTTTCTTTTCCTAAAACATATCATCTTTTTAATGAACAAATCATGAAAGATTTGCTATTCTTCAAGACAAATGAATCTTTGAATGACCTCAGATATTTCTAGCCAGAGGGAACTTCTTAGGATTCACATTGCTTTCTTGCACTGACTAATGTCACCTTCTTTCTTGACAGGCTGACTTAACATTCTTTACTGCAGTTATAGATTACCTGGGTTAGCGATGCAAATCGGTATCATTTAGAAGAGAAAGGACAAAGGGAACATGGTTTGCTTCCTCTGAATTACAGAATCCTCCTGGATCTGATGCTATAGATACCCCACAAATAAACTTTAAAAAATAAGATTGCAATAAACTTTGAACAAGTCCAATGTTAAACATCCAGGAGGTAAAAAAAATTAAACAGGATAAAACAGAATGGAATAATATAACACTAAGTTATACAAATTTCATAAGTAGGTGAATATTTTCTATTTATTTCATGCTCAACTTTCCCTTTTTGTTTTAGTGGTAGCTAAAATTTGTGAACCCTCCAATCTGGAAAGAATGGAAATAGTTTGATAACAACGAAGTCCATTAAATATTTTCACTCAGGCATTTTGCTATGCAAATATATAATGCTGTGAAGCCAGTTAACAAAATCCTTCCTTGTAAATAAAATCTGAGCTTATATTTTACTAGATATCATTTCATATGTGTTATGTATATTCTATTAGATAATAAGGATATTATTTCATATGATTATGTATATTCTACTATATGATTATAGTAATATTTTATATATAAGATTTATAAATTTAGGGGTGGAAGTGAGACTTAAGATCAAAGTGTATATAAGCGAATTTATAGAACTGTTTGGGAAGTACTAGAAAGTATGGTTTGTTGCATGGGTGTGATCTTGTTAGAGGAAGTATGTCACTGAGCTGTGATATTTCACTTGGCATGTCTGGGCCAGTGCTCTTTCTCTCTGCTTGCTACACTTGGCTAAGGATATAAAACTCTCTGCTCCTACTACAGTTCCATGCACATCTGCTTCTTGCTATAACAGTAATGGACAAACCCCCTAAAGCTTTAAGCATTCCTCTAAATAAATATTTTCTTTTCTAAAGGTGGCCTTTGCTATGATGTCTTTTCATACCAATAGAACAGTAACAAAGACAGGGAGGGAATATGGAGAAGGGAAACTAAAAGTAAGGAATATTTTTGAGGGGTCACATGGAAAAATATATACAATAGAGCTTCTTAAAATATAAACATAAAATCTAAATGGAGGCACCAAATGAAGGGAGAGACAAGGCTGTGATTAGACAACCTTTGTCACTAACCTAAACTTCTAGTATATGAAATAGGTTTCATTTAATTGGATTGTTAGCCAAAGGAGCTCCCACTGAAACCCCCAAACTATTCAGGCTATTGCCAAGGCTAACTCCTAAATCTATAGATCAATGTCTCATTCAGTCATGAGAGAATCTTCCTCCTGCAATAGATAGGACTAATACAGAGATACAAAACTAGACAATGTGTAGATAGTGAGAGACATTGGGAAACCCAGTTCTAATGAAATGTTTCAATTAAATATCTTTTCTCAGGGCACAGGGAACTCTATAGAAGAGAGGCTGGAAATACTGTAAAATCCAGAGGGGATGGAAGAGACCAAGCAAATGGTGCCTTTCAGACACAACAGGATTAATGCACATATGAACTTGCAAAGATTGTAGCAACAGACACAGGGACTGCAGAAGTCTAAACCCGATAGGATCACAATGCTGAGAATGAAAGTGGACATGAACCCTAATTCCTAATCAGGAAACTATCTCAAATTAACAACTGTTTACAAAAGAACAATTAGTGTTCTCCAATAGAGCATCACTGGGTATACAAACCATACTTTAGGGTCAAAGGGACACACCAAAGAGGAGGAGAATGAAGGAAATAATCAAAATAATGGTTAAAATCAATCAATTAGAAACAAAGAAAACAATACAAGAATTAAGGAAGACAAGGGCTAATTCCTTGAGAAAATTAACAAGATAGACAAACGGTTAGCCAGTCTAACCAAAACACAGAGCGACAGTATCCAAATAAACTCAGAAATGAAAAGGGAGATATAACAACATACTACAAGGACATTTAAAGAATCACTAGGCCTTATTTCAAAAGCCTATACTCCACAAAACTGGAAAAATTTGAAGAAACAGATGATTTTTTTTTTAAAGATTAAAGACAAATATTTAAAACACAGAGTACTTGAAGTTCAAGCTAGAATAATAAGACAATAAAAGGAAATCAAAGGAATAAAAATTGGAAAAGAAAAAGTAAAGGTATCACTCTTCACAGATGATATGATAGTATACATAAGTGATCCCCAAAATTCTGCCATAGAGTTCTTATACCTTCAGCAAAATGGCTGGATACAAAATTAACTCAAAGAAATAGTCCATTCTTTATTCAAATGATAAACAGTCTGAGAACAAAATTAGAGAAACACCATCCTTTACAATAGCCGAAATTAATATAAAATATCTTGGTGCAACTCTAACCAAGCAAGTGAAAGACCTGTATGACAAGAACTCCAAGTCTCTAAAGAAAGAAATTGGAAAAGATATAAGAAGATGGAAAGATCTCCCATGTTCATGGATCACTAGGATTAACATAGTAAAAATGCCTCGTTATCAAAAGCAATCTAGAGATTTAGTGCAATTCTCATAAAAATTGGAACGAATTCTTCACAGACATTAAAGAATAATTCTCAATTTCATGACAAAACTACAACAAACAAACAACCAGCTAGCTAAAAACACTGATGTATAATAAAAGAACTTCTGGAGATATCACTATTCCTGATTTTCCAGCTGTACTACATAGCAATATTTATAAAAACTGCATGTATTGGTGTAAAAACAAACAGATTTATCAATGGAATAAAATTGAAGACCCAGTAATAGACCCACACACCTACATATACTTGATTTTTGACAAAGAAGTCAAAACCATACACTGTAAAAAAGAAGCATCTTCAACAAATGGTGCTGGTCTAACTGGATGTCTGAATGTAAATGAATGCAGATAGTCCATATTTGCAAATAATCACCTTGCACAAAACTAAGTCCAAGTGGATCAAAGACAACAACATAAAACTTGATGCACTAAATTTAACAGAGAAGAAAGTGGAAAATAGCCTTGAATGCATTGATAGAGGAAGCAAATTCCTGAACAGAACACCAAACAGCTCAGGCACTAAGAACAACAATTAATAATAAATGGGTCCTCATGAAACTGAAGAGCTTCTGTAAAGCAAAGGACAACATCAATGGACAAAATGGCAGCCTACAGAATGAGAAAATATCTTCACCAACCCTACATCTGATGGAGGGCTGATATACAAAATATACAAAGAATTCAAGAAATTAAACACCAACAAACCAAGAAATCTACTTAAAAAGGGTACAGAGATAGAGAAGTATCAGCAGATGATCTCTAATTGCTGAGAATCATTTAAAGAAATGTTCAATGTTCTTAGTCATCAGGGAAAGTAAATCAAAATGACTCTGAGATTCCATTTACACCTGCTAGAATGGCTAAGACCGAAACTTCAAGTGACAGCACATGCTGAAAGGATGTGGGGTAATGGGAACACTTTTCCATTAGTGGGATGCAAACTTGTAAACCACTCTGGAAATCAATCTGCTGGTTTCTCAAAAAAAAAAAAAAAACAAAAAAAAAATAGGTATAGTTCTACCTCAAGACCCAGCTATACCACTCCTGGACATATACCTGAAAGATGCTCCACCATACCAGAAGAACACTTGCACAACTGCGTCCATAGCAACTTTTGTATTAGTAGAAACTGGAAACAACCCAGATGTCCCTCAACAGAAGAATGGATACTGAAAATGTGGTTAGTTTACACAATGGAATACCACTCAGCCATTAAAAATAAGGGCATCGTGGATTTTACAGGCAAATGGATGGAACTAGATAATCATCCTGAGTGAGATAGCCCAGTCCCAAAGGCCATACATGGTATGTGCTCACTGGTAAGTGAATATTAGCTATAAAGTACAGGATACCCATGATACACCCCACAGACCCAAATAAGCTAAGTGACAAGGAGTGCTCAAAGGAGGATGCTTAAATCTCACTCAGAAGGGCACATGAAATAGTTACCAGGGCTGGATGAAGGAAGGGAGCTGAGTGGGAGAAGTAATGGGAAAGGAATGAGTTATCAGATAGGGAGAGCTGGCGGTGAGTGCCAAGTGACTGAATCTAAATTGTTGGGGGGGGGCATTTCTAGGCTGTGACAGAGAAATGTGATGGGAGGCTCCAGGGAGTCTATGAGAGTTACTTTATCTGAGATCTTAGTAGTCGGGGTGGGTAAGAAGCCTAAAGTGGCCACTTCCTGTACCCAGTTAGAACCCCCAGTGGAGGGATAAGGCTAACGGACCCATGTACAAAACCTTTGACCCAAATTTGTTATGCTACAGAAGTATAAGATAAAGTCAGAAAAGAGTTTAAAGTAAGGCCAACCAATGACTGGCCAAATTTGAACCCATTCCATGGGAGAGAGCAACCCTGACACTATTAATGCTATGCAGACAGGAGCCTAGCATAACTGTCTTCTGAGAGGCTTCATCCATTCGGACCTGATAGAAACAGATGCAGACAAACACAGGCAAATATAGGTGGAATTGGGAGACTTGTGGAAGATGGGGGAAGGAATGAGAGAGCTGGAGTAGTCACGGATACCACAGAATACCTACAGAGTAAGCTAACCTAGCCCATGGGGCTCACATGATGACTGCAACCAAAGAGTGTGTATGGGCTGGAACTGGGTCTCTTACACATATGTAACAGACATGCAGCTTGTTCTTTATGTGGGTCTCCTAACTACTGGAATGGAAGCTGTTTCTGAATATGCTGTGGGCCTTTGGACCCTTTCCCATACTCTGCTGCCTCATCTAGCCTCAGTGGGAGAGGATGTGCTTAGTTCTGCTCTGACTTGATGTACCAGGCGGATGTGTACCCATGGTGGGCTTCCCTTTCCGTGAGGGGGAGGAGAAAATGGTGGTAGCAGGTATAAGGATGGAACTGGAAGGAAAGGGGGGGGGGCTTTAACAGGCTGTAAAGTGAATAAGTAAACAAATAATTCAGAAAAAGAAAGAAGAAAATACAGAAGATAATAATAAGCTACCATAAATCTGGAAAATTTACTTGTAAAAATTTAATCAATATGATTATAAACATCATAGCTATATAACTCCAGACTATTACATGATAGTTATTAGACTATGGCCACTTTTTTAACATAGAGATCAGTAGAAATAGCAGCTTGAATTTAGAAGCCTCAGAAGTAAAAAAAAAAAAAAAAAAAAAAGAACTACTGCAACTAGGAAAAACTTTAATTTGAAAAGATTTTTTTTTCAAAACTGAACTCATAATTAAACCATATATAATTGATTTTATTAATTACAATATACCTGCGTTATGATTACAGTTTTCATCCACATCTACAGAGTCTTTACATGACTCACATACCTATTTCTTCCCTTGAAGCAAAAGTATGCCCCATAAAATAACCTCTACTATTAAAACAAAATGTAGTTATACTTTTACAAACCCTAAGAGTGAGGCTCATTTAGTTTAAGAAAATTGCCACAAATAAAAGAAGCATGGGTGAACTGGACCTAATGTATTGTACTTCCATCTGTCCTCATCTTGGTCAAGGAGTTTATGTTAAGCTTTTACAGTAAATATCCTGGCTAGAAGAAGATGCTGTTCCACATGCATTTGACCAACACTCCAATAATGAGATTCGGAACACCTGATCTAAATGCATTTTCATCCTTCATCCATAGCCTTGTTTATTTATATTCAATGTTTATCCCATCATGTTAGCAAAATGCATTGCAAGCAGTCTACGATTCAGACATTTTGATATTAAAGTAGAACTTTAGTCTCAAACTTCACAAAACAACAAGCTTTGTCTTCAGTTTGTCTTAACATACAGCTTTTAAGTAAATATGGCCTTTCCTTCTGCCACCATTCCCCGCATCCCCCATCACATTTACCATAACACAGTCCTCCCTCAATTTTAGTATCTCACTACATGCTAGTTTTGTTACCTTCTAAATCTGCAAACACATGATTAACATCAATTCATCCATTGTCTTCTAACTGAATAGAATCCCTCTTACCGTGAAGCCCTCGGAATACTGAAAAGGAGCCCTGGAACTTTCGTCTGCTGTTGGACTCAGAGGCTTGGGGTCAGACATTGAACGCTGCATCATCTTGGCTGTCTTAGGGCTTGCCGGGGGAACTTTAGCCATGTCTGGATGGAGTACTTTCTGTGGACTTATGTCATCAGGGAGGGGTTTTTCATAAGGTACAAAGGCTGGTTCTAAGGCGTGGCCTGGGGAGAGTGGTGAGATGGGGAGTAAAGGACTTTTGGAGATTTGGGTGGGGAAGGAGCCAGTTGGACTGTGGGGTCTGCCCGAAGGTGAGTAGAAGAGTAGCCAATCTCTAAAGGTGTTGGGCGTTTCTTGTCTTTGGGTGGAGATGTGGCACCCAGATATGGAGGGCTCTGTGTGTCTGAATCTGTTTCTGTTTGGCATCCTAAACTGCCCCCTTTGTAAGTCTTTTCAGGCGCTGAAATGTGTTTAATTATTTCTACCTTGGCATCCACCCGTGCTCGTATGGAAGGTGTTCTTATGGTTCCCAATGGCTCAGTTTGCACAGATATCTCTGCGACTGTCTGAACTTGCTACACTGGAGACTTTGGAAGGGGGTTTGGTCTTGTCACCCTCTGCCGTGCTATCTCCATATTTCCCTGTTCGCGCTTTTCTCCTGGACCTAGAAGGCATATCCCATTCATCCTGATCTTCGTCGTCAGTTTGGACACTGGTATCAACGCTTTTTTTAGTTCTTCTTCTCCTACTTGCATAACTCCGATCAGCAGTTTCTTCATCGTCAGTTTGCACACCACTGTCCACTATTTTTTTAAATTCCGTGGATCATCGGCCACGTTTTCCTCCATCTCATCATACTGCCCCCGAACTTTAGCTCCAGAACTTCTCTTTTTGGGTTGTTTCTCCTCTTTTACAACAACTTCTGTCAGAGGTATCTCTGAAACAGTGCTCAAGATGCCAGGTGGGGCAATGTACTGAGTCACACCATCAGATTGAACCGTGTACCATCCTTGGCTCTGTGGTATTTCAATGGCTACCACAGTAGACGCCGTTGTGGTGGCGTCTTCAGTGGTCCAAAACTGACTGCCCTCTGTAGCAGCATATTGACCCTCCAAAATTGCCTGTTCAGTGGTGGTTTGTGGAGAAGCAGTCCCCGAGGGGTCATAGTTATATTGGTAGATCTGGCGAAGTTTTTGCTCTTCAAGCTGCTGGTGGAGCTGTTGCTGCAGCTGGTGGATCTGCTCAAGCTGTAACTGTTGCTGAGCTAGCGTCTCCTGTCTCATCATGAACTGGGCCTGCCGCTCCTCCTCTTGTTGATAGAGAAGGTGCTGCTTCATAGACTGCAGCTCCTCCAGCTTCTTTTGAACCATGATCTTCTCTTGTTCTCGGAACCTCTGAATCTCCTGACGTTCCCACTCCAGTTCTTCAGCAAAGCGTTGTTGCTTAATTTTCTCCAGTTCCAGGAGCTCTCGCTCCAAGTCAAGTTGCTGTTGTTGTTTGTCTTCATCAGGGACAATTAAAAGAGTGCTTTCCTCTCCGACTACCTCAGAAAACACCTCAGACGCTGTGGTTAAGGTAGGAACGGAGTCCATTGTCTCAGCAGGAAGAGTTTCCACTAGTAATAGTTTGTAGGCTGGCATTGATGTCAATACTGGTTACTGAGACATCTGTTTCTGATGCACCTGTCGTTATGAAATACGATCTAGGCATTGGCTGGCTTTGATGCAGGGCTGATAAGGAAGTCATTGCATCTGTTGTATGAATGCCAGATAAATCCCTGACCGTGGTGCTGAAAATGGAGCCGGGTTGAGTGGTGATAGCAAAGGTGGAGGGGATTGGAGTTGCTACTGAAGAATAGACAACACCATTAGATGACCTCAAAACACTTCCTACACCATACTGGGGTCCAGGAGGTGGAGTCATTCTTGCTGTGGAATACTGCGGGGTACTAATCCCAACTCCAGAAATGACTTGGCGTGTTTCTGGGTATGGACCTGTAGTCTTGCTTGAATAATCCATTACCTCACCTGAAATACAGGGTAGAGTTATAGTCCAGTTCTCAGAATGAATGGTGCTGTTTGGGTGTGAAAGCCCTTTTATCCTGATGAGCGCAATGAATGGGACTGCATGCAAATCCACAGGTTAACCTAATTAGATGCGGAAGAAAAGCAACGTTGAACATGCAGGCACATGCAGGCAACGACAACAGCAAGAATCATGGAGAAACAAAAACGCACATGTACTTTAAAATATATTGCCAAAACATCCAAAGAAAGCAAAAATGTAAACAAAAACTGGAGTAGGGATGCTTTTCATCCTGAAACGAGATGCATAACACCATAATGAAATTTCAAGGCAGGGTCTATGGCTACATCATACTGACCTGTAGACACTCTCCCTGAAGTTAGATCTACTGCTGCATCAGTTCCTCCAGAATAATCAAAAGCGTTCCTACTTTTATAGAGAAAATGTCCAGCTTCTGCTAAATTAGTGTCTGACATGGAAGGTTTCATTCCACCAATCCCTCTGTAGCCATATGGACCTGATCTATCATATTGATAGTGGTCATCCCTATAACCAAAACGGTCTTCAGGAAGGGTAGTTGCAGGCTGCTGTGCTGTGCAGCTCCGCCCAAAAGGCAACTTGTAAACCATGTCACAGCACACAGCTCGTCTTCCTGCAGTCAAATCAACTGGTTTTTCATCATCTTCTATGATTTTAGTCACCACATTTGAAGTAGAGTCATCCATTGTCACAACGGTTCTATGAGACTTTGATGTGCTGAGATCAACCACTTCCCCATCAGTAATCCCCTGAGATACAGTGCTGTCAGTCCATCCATTTGTGACACTGACAGGAGGTACAGTGACAGGCTTTGTGACAGCCAATGTCACTGCCTGAGCTGAAGGACCTAATGATAAGTTTATTGGTGCTTCATCTCGAATTGCAGGAAAGGTCTGGGTACTAGGTTTCCTATATGGTAACTCAGTATGTTTTGATGTAGTAAGCTGGAGTGGTGATGTTACTGCGTGTTCTATACCCACTTGGCTTTCTGTGCCAGTTGTGTAAATTGTAGTATCTGTGCATGTGACAACAGTCACTGTCTTAGAGTCCATGGTGATTGGCGCTACTAAGGAGGAAGCTGCACTGAGGTTTATGATAGAAGGTTGGACAGCACTAATTTGTCGCCTGTAAACTTCATTTGCTGCAGTCTGTCTTTTCACATCCATTGCAGAAGCAGAAAGATCCATACACTTTTCAGTTGCTTTAGCTTCTGTTTTTGGTATTGTACGCAAATCAATGGCATCACCAATAAGCGGCAACTTTCCATTTTCCTTATACTGATGCCTGTCTAAAGCAAGAGGCTCTGGAGGAATTGGTATGGAAACACTTCTGGAAGCAACACTTGGGACTGCACTTCTCATTCCAGAAACTTCAGGTTTTAAAGCTTCTGCTGGAAGAAACTGTGTAAGGGAAGTTGGTACTGTTTGAAACAGAGATGGCGTTACAACAGGGGCAGCAGAAAATGTCCCCAAAGCTCCAGATGCATATAGGGTTGGCTGTGAAGCACTTGGAATTTCTGTAGCTGTCATGGGAGGAACTACAGAAAATACTGTTTCAAGGGAAACCAGATCTTTTGGAGGTGATCCCAAGGGCCAACTTGTAATGGCTTGAGCAGCAGAAGAATCTGTTGGAGTCCCAGGTTCAGAGGGCAATGTAATAACCACATAAGTCTCCATGAGAGACTTAGAATATCTTGGTGAGGATTTATTTGAGTGTGGGGAAAGTGGAGAGGTAGGGGAAGGCAGTTTGTAGTCTGCTGAAGTCACTAAATTTAAGGACATACTTGAAGTTAAAGACAGACCTGTTGGTTTGGGGCATGTATCTGTTGTTTTCTGTGTGGTCACTGGAATCTGAGGAACTGCTGGCTTGGGGGCAATTGGAGGCTTACTTGCCTCTGGCCTATGTGTAAATACAAGTCCAGTTGGAATTGAAGAAGGCTTAGGAGGGACAGGAGGAGGTGCAGTAGCACATATTTTGGTTGCAGGTAACCCATTGCTCCTGCGGGCAGCTGTGGCCTCTACTGTAGTAATAACATCAATATGGGTTGTAGCAATAGTAGTTGGAGTCGTTGGAGCTGCAGCTGCCAACTTCTTTTTAGGATAAGTGGGTGGCTTAGGAGAAGTGGCAGGTGGCAATGGTGGGGGTGGAGGAGGAGGAGGTGGGGGAGGGGGGAGGAGGAGGTGGTGGAGGAGGAGGGGGTGGCTGGGTTGATATGTCCAAAGAAGAACTTCGGAAAAATGGTCGAGATTTAGATGGATGGGTAGAAACAGGGAGACTGCCAGATGGTAACCTATATGTGGGTTTTTCTTGACCAGAGATCGTTCCAGATACAGAATGTGGAGATCCAGACTGTCCTTAATTTGAGGGGCTATTACAGAAGATGGTGTTTGGGCCAACCCAGTCTCAGGTAAGCTAATTTTTGTTAGTTCAGCCTCAGACTCTTCCCTTTTATCTTTGTAAGCATCCAAAACTTCCAGAATAATTCCATCCCCAGTTTCTTTCTTGCTTTTTATTAAATCCTTTTCAGATATAGGTAAGTCAGTGGAAATGGTGTCAGATTGTGGCCTCTCAGGTTTAGATCCTACAGATTCTGTGATAGAGGGTGCTATATCGGAGAAAGAAATCACAATCTGATCAGCATGAGTTCTACTTTCTGGTGTGATGGTCTGATCTAAAGATGCACTTATATCTTCTGGATAGTCGATAATGCTGCCTGGAAAGTAAGTTGAAGGAATTTCCTCAGAGTCTTTAAATTTAGTTATTACGTCTGCTGGCTCTGTATAAACAGTTGTTAGGCTATCAAGGGTAGTGACAGGTGAGGAGCTATCTGTGGTGCAAACTGAAGAAATAGAGGATGTGAGAGAAGGTGTGTCAGAAGGTGGGACAGATGTAGCACTTTCTGAAGGCTCAGAGTAGGTCAATATCAGTGATTCATGGGCAATTATCTCTTGAATTTCTCTTGTATAATCAGTTACATAGTCATCCTCAAGTTCTTCTGTTGAAAAGTGTTGGGTTATCTTAACATCTGGGATAGAGAGAGTTGCACTGCTCGTTGAGTCCGTAAGAGATGCTCCAGAAAGGATGCTTGATGTCAAAGACGCATCTTGTACCCTGTCAAAGTCCAGAGTGGACTCTGTCATGTCATCTCCAATGGTAGTCTGTATGAGGCCGGATCCATCTGTTACCTGCATCTGTTGCCGCTTCATGAGTTCTTCATAAGCAGAATCAGCATCTAATAATTTCTTTTCTTCACTGGTAGAGGTTACCATGCTACCCAGATCCACTATCTCATGGCTTTCTGGAATGATATAAGAGCTTGAAACAATGTCCTCTTGAGGCACAATAGAATGTAAGCTTTCTAATTCATAAAACTCTTTCTGGAGATCTGTAATTTTCTGCATAGGATCATCATAAATCTGTTCCTGGAGTCTTATTTTTTGCTCTCTTCCTCTCTGCTGCATAAATCCATTTTGTTCATCTTGCCTGGTGAGCAGGCTGCTATCTACTGTCCCATTGTATGTGTCCTCTACTAAAGATTCATAAATGTAGTCCTCTATTAACATACCACCATACAATGGCTCTTTTTCAAACACTTCATCTCGTTCATTTGCAGCTGGAAAAGCTTTATATTTGTGGGGTTTGTGCATCATTTCTTCATACATCTCCTCAGCACTTTTTAAAGCCTTCTGAACACCTTCTTTCTGCATAACAGATTGCTCATCTGTTGGTGAGTACAAAGACACAGCTGTGGGCAATTTATAAACTTTCTGAACTTCGATTATTTTCTCAGGGCTTATTTCAAATCCTTCTGGGTCTGATTCTATGCTAGGTGAGTACTCAGAACAAGAGGACCTATGGAGCTCCTCCATTTCTGCTGCCTGGCGCAATTCTTCTGTGGGAGATGCATCCTCGATGGGAGAGAGATTACTGGGTGGTGTCTTTGGTCTTTCTCTTCTTCTCTGAGCTCGAAGTTCATCTTTGTCTTTCTTCGATTTCTTACTAGAACTCTTCCTCTGTTGCTGCTCCAGTTCCCTCTGCTTCTCTTGCTCTTTTAATAATTCTTCTTCCTCTCTCAGTTCTTCTTCCTCAGAAGAATCTTCAATGGTAGGTAAAAGAGGGCCGTGTGACCTGTGCCGAGCTTTGCGCTGCTGCTTGCTTTCTCCTTTTTTGTGACTTGGGCTACTGTCACTGTCCTCATCAAGTGATGATACTGACGTAGGGGATGTCCCTGGCGTGAAGCTCGATGCATGGAGACTAGAGGATCCCTCTCCTCTAGATCTGTCTTCAGGTGAGTCCGTCAGACTCTCCATTTCTAACTCTGGCTCTTCATCAAAGTACAAAGTTGTCTTTTTCTGAGAGGATTCTGCAGAGTACTTATCTGCTATTGTACTATTGAGTTCTATTGTCTTAAATCGTCGTAACCCTCCTCCTCCAGCAACAACGAGCTCTTCACTCTCCTGGCTTTTAGTTTCACGGAATTTTAGTTCAGGACTTTCATCAAAAGTTTCATCATCCTCGTCATGCCAGGAATGACGTCTCCCTGCGTCGTCTTCGAAGCTGGTACTACTCTTTCGAGTCAGTCGCCTGTGTTTCCCTGCTGCACTTTTTCCTTTTCCCTTTGTTTCCTCCCTCTTCTGGCTCTCAGTAACACCACCGATCTCTTTGAGTTGACTCCTGATGAACTCTTCATCCTCAGAGCCTGACGCATCCTCATCAGCACTCATTTCTATAATCTGTTTTCGAATGAAGTCCTCCTCTTCCCCCGAACCTTGACTGTCTTCCTGCTTATACTCATCACTGCTTGATGAGCCAATACTAGTTCTCCGCTTCCTACGTGCAACAGGGGAGTTCTCACTTTCGCTACTGTCTTCAACCGAATCATAGGATGCTCTTCGCGGACTTAGGTCATCAACCAGCTCAGGCTTCTCTCTGTGCTCCTTCTTGGAAGGAAAACCTTGTTCGCTGTCCTTTTTGGAACTAACTTTCTTTTCTTGACTCTCTTTGATCTCCTCTTCTGAAATAGTAATATCCAGTGTTTCAGATGGAGTCTGAGTTTTCTGCTGCTCCTGAGGCTGTTCAGGAGAAACCTTCTGGGGCTGTGTTTTCTTTTCTGCTTTTTCACCAACAAGTGTACTTGCCTGAGCTTCTAAAATGGATAGTACTGTACTTTCCAACTTAGCTAAGTCTGAGGGGCTGGAAGGGCTGCTCTCTTGTGAAAAAGAGTCCTTTTTGAGTCCTTTCAGCAAGTCTTTCTCATCACTGGGTATAAGACTTGGGATTTCCCCAAGAGAACCTGATATTCCATCAGAAGAATATCCTGTGTCACTCAGGCCTTGTGGGCTCTTGGGTTGCTGAGAACTAGAAGTGTCTGATTTGTCTTCTTCCTTTTCCTAGCAGAGTGGAAAAGACAGAGACAAACGTGTTAGAGTCAAACTAGTCATGTTTATCTCCATTATTATTTAGGAACCATTAATAATTGAGGAATAATTATGGGAAAATTCAAGTATTAATGATAGTTTTTAAAATAGTTGTACATGAACAAAATTGAGAACATTGATATTCACTAACATAAGTTAATTTTTTTAACACAAATTTAAATTACATGTTGTCAATATGCCTTGTTTTTTCCATTAATTCTATGATGCCCCTTTACATTTTAATTCTACTTTCCTTCAAATATATTATCTGTATCAGTACATTTACTTTGGGATGAAGTTCAAGTTGTTAAAAGAAAAGAAAAAGGTCAGTTTCTCTCTCCCTCTCTGTCTCCATCTCTGTCTCCCTCTCCCTCTCCCTCTCCCTCTCCTCTCTCTCTTTATTTCCTGCATGTATGTGTGTGTTCTGCACAGTGGGGAACAGTGGGTTTGGTTCATCATTCTTTCCCTAATTCCCTTTATACATGGCCATTCATTGAACCTGGAGCTTGCTGGGTTTTTTGTTTGTTTGCTTTTGTCTTGGTTAGGCTAGATGACCACTGAGCTCATGAGCTCTTCCTGTTTCTGGCACCCATGTCTTCACTCTCTACCCCAGGGTTGGTGTTACAGGTGAAGATGGCCATACGTATCTTTTACATAAGTGCTGGAGTCTAAACTCTTGATCCTCATGGACATAGAACAGGTACACCCACCCCATCTCTGACTCTCCTTGCACTGTCTCTCTTCCTCTTCTTCTCTTGCATATTTGTATATATATTCTTTTTCTTTAATTGAAAAATATTTTCCATACAATATAGTCTGGTTATGGTTTTCCCTCCTCCAACTTATCTGTGCTTATGTTAACTTGACACAAGCTAGAGTTATCTGAAAGCAGGGCCTCCATTAAGAAAATGGCTCTGTAAGAACTGACTGTAAGGCGTTTTCCTGATTAGTGGTTGATGAGGGAGTGCAAGCCCATTGTGCCTGGTATCATCCCTGAGAGAATGGTCTTGGGTTGTATAAGAAAGCAGGCTGAGCAATAAACATTTTTCCAGAATGGACAGCCATATGTCATCACATCCCACATAATGACACTGAGTAGTTTTCAACAGCACAATATAATGTCCATAATTTAATTAATGCCATCTACTCAACATTCACAGTAAACACCATGATACCAGAGAAAAATTTGTCAAAATATGATATTTCATAATTTAATTTTGATAACCCTATTTTTATGCTTTTGAGTGCCTACACATGTGGTAATGCATAACAATGCAATAAAGTTTTCACAGATGAAAGTAAAGTAAATATTATTGTTTGGAACAATTACTGAACATAATAAAAGAGACACTATTGTTTTATAATATGGGCTTTGCAGTCTATCCTGACAGTTGTATAAAAATAAGATTATGACAGGATACATAGAATGTAAAAAAGAAAAAGCAAACAGGAATCATGAAATTTAACACAAAATATTGAAATACTTTGCCTCCCCTTGCCTGTGTATGGCTTTCCTCTGTAGCCGTGCTTCCTTTATTCTTCTAGGTTATACTCTACCTGGTCACCCCTCAGGGCCTGTCTCCTTCTCACTTGCTTCACAGGTTCCAGTCACTAGGTTTCGGTGGTGCTGGAGCTGTGATGATGTCTCTACTCTGTAACCATGGGCAGCAAGGATATAGAATGTTCATTCTACAGGCTTGTGGTCTGACAGTATCTTAGGGCGCGGCTGAGAAGCAATCAATTGTGCTTCTGATGCCTCTCTCTGGTCAGAGAAAGTCATACTCATTTAACAGGATACACTGAAAAATTTATAATGTTAATTTCTTTCCACTAATTAGACTTAGGTATGTATCCCTTCACGAGAAATGTGGTGTAATTAACTACATAGTTTAGTTGTGAAACATCAGATCACTCAGTAAAGGTCCTACACTTCACTGACTTAAGGCACCTACAGACTCATCTTTATTACTTATTCATCATTTTAAAATGGATTTTTCATATCAGAACTTGACATCCATTTACCTTTCTTGTAGTTAATTGGTCCTTAACACTGCTTTACTAATAACACTTATTAACAAGGGAAAATTAGATGCAAATTACAGTCCATAAGGTGGATCTTGTTTTCTCTAGTTGTTGATCATCAAAATGGCATTTGAAGTACTACAAACTAGGATAGGGTCAAAGGTTCATGTGAAGGCGATATAATGTGGACGATTTTCTTACTAATTTCTCATTGCACAGACTTAAAGACTGGAAAATTTTCTCAGGTGCTTCAAAAGTATATGAGTGTACTTATTTAGAGTATGAATCTATTTAGATAATATTTAAATGTATAAATGTAGCAAACATACTTTTGTATAACATATGGCACATATATGAAAAATTTATTCATTTTTTTCATTTGAAAAATCAGGAAATTGACATTTTTATTATTTGTTTCACATTTTATATTTAACACCATTTAGAACAACCTCGAAAATTGTAAAATAAGAATAAATTTCAGTTAGCTTCCTTTCATTTACTAAGTTTGAATCTTTGATGACGTCAGGTAGAAAGACTAGTGACACTGTAGGCATAGTTTTAAAGCAGCAATGTTATTGTTCATTTCCCCAAAAGATAACGTTTTCTTTTTTTAATAAATTATCATTACATTCTGCCACACTGGTCTATATTATATTGCATATTTTCCATTCATAGAACTTTAGCTACTTGAGTTTTTCTAATCTATATATTTAAACAATTATTCAAAAATTTCAGGGGCTAAGAGTCAATAAATTACTAATCCATAGGAGAGATTGAAGAATCCTTTCCCGTGAGCCTCCCAATGTCTTTTATTGGACAGTAGGCCAGTGAGAGAGAAGACAGTGATGACTTGGCACCATTTGAAACTTTCCTGATAGTGGTGTACTTTGTAGGGTACCCAGTGGGAGGAAAATGCTCAAAAACACAGATGCTCTGTCACATTTGTCTGTGTTCTTTCCAAAGGAGTTGAATCCAGTAGCTTTCCACATTGAAGAAAAATAGTTTATGAAGTTTAGTAGAGCTAAGAACTGAGATCTAGGATACATATAAAAAATTGCAAATCCAGATAGCAGTAAGTGCTTGGTTAATTTTTCTAGATTTGATTTTAAATGGACTAAAAGAAGACAGAGGCTATCTTTAATTGTTTATTGAAGTTTTATGTTAAGATGGACTGCAAATATGAGTATTAAATCACCCAATCAATTGAGTCCATATACTGAGCCCAAGAAAAGGTACATAGTCACCACCAGAGCAGTTGATTATGTCTCACTGAGATTATGCAGGTATTGTGTTCAATGTCTATAGATGACTTGAATATTAACCCCTTAGTTATTTTAGACAGAAACCAAAGTCCACCCTACAATATGTGTTCATTTAGTTTCAATCTAGAGCATTGTAGCTTTTTCAGTATAAATAAAAAAAATCAAAAAGTTTCCCGCTTGAGTAAGTAGGTAAAACAAGAGAATTTTATAGCAATATGACTTTAAAATATGAAACTAAAAGGGTTAAATTGGTATATTTTCAAATATATTCATTTAAATATAATATACAATAATTAAAATTTACTTAATAAATGCATTTTGGAAATTTGAATATAACATAAAATGAGGTAGCAACAAGAAATATAAACAACACTGACAAATTAAAACTGACAAATTGATAAATGAATATAAGATAATAAAAATATGCAAGCTGTGAATGTTACCCAAAAGATTGTGTCAAAATTTACAAAGAGATGAATAAGCATCCCAGGATGAAGACATGAGAGGTTCCTGTGAGTGGAGGCTTTATTATCAGGACGATGCTAACACCCTCATTCTGCTATTTGCCTCCAAGTATACTTTTATTTGGGGGTATAAAATCTGATTCTCCTATTTTTAAAAACAGCTATCATAATATTTATATTATCAATAGTTGTGTAGATTAGATGGGGGAAAAGGGTTTTTAAAAGTGCCTAGAATGTAGTAAGACATAACTGAGGAGCAATACTTGGATTTTAAAATGGTAGTATAGAAATGAATCAATATAGGGGGTTCTACAGCAGGAGATGGTGACTGTCAGCACGAGGTGAGAGGAGGTGAGAAGGATAGCAACGCAGGTGGGGCTTCTGTGATGGGCCTGCAGTGAAGGGACTGCATAGGCACACAAGAAAACAGCAGAACAGTTCCAGAAGGGAGAAAACAATCCATGCATAGGAATCACAGTGGAGGTGTCTGTGGTTTTGATTTCTCGCTTGTAGAGGAAGGCTATATTGCAGCTAGATACCATAATGGGGAAATCCAAGCTAAGCTATTTAGGCAAGACTACCCACTGTTGAGTATAGATAGCCTGTCTGTATGAAAAGACCCAAGACAGGAAAACAAAATATTAGAGGTTTATGTTATCATTTAAATGTAAGCAGAACGATTGATTCTTGATTTTTGAAAATAAACTGATAATATTGATATTCTTTATGTTCTTTTTAATTGTTCCCATGATCTACAAAATCCTAATGGAAAACTGGAAGTTCTATTTTAAGAAAGAAAAATAAAGCAAAGCAATCACTACATTTGTTCACTATTAATTTAAAGCTTATTTCTTGGTAAAGAAGAAATATGGCTAAACCACCTTTTCTATAGTAAGTAAATGTCAAACAACACACACAACACACAAACCAATAAAAATCAAATAAAAAACGCCCATCAGTTTGAGAGGGAGGAAGGGTTTAAAGGGGGCTGATTAATATTAATATACTTGAAAAATTAGAGTTCTTTTAAAAATGGCAGAATTCCTTTTCAACTATTACTTAAGATGGAATATTCTTGAAACGTCTCACTAAAGGAAAAGTATGTATTGTAGGCTTTCAGGTCTCAATTTAAACTTAAATTGAAAGAATCCCACTGTCTCAGGACATATTCCTGGAGGAGCACATTCCTAGTCAGAGGACACCTGTCAGATTAACATTCAGAGGAAGAAGGGAGAGGCTGATTAACATTCCTCAGACTACAGGGGAGGGAACCCACCTTCCTGTGGGGAAGGCCCAGAGCATGAAGACACATTCCACAGGAACCAAGATGAGCTGTAATCAGGAAGCTGGGCCCTTAACATAATACACCTGGGCAAATGGAAGCCACTTAGCTAACACTCATTGTTATAAAGATAATGTGCAAATCTGAGTCACCTAGAGACCAGGCCTGGGAACAGCTGTTAAGGTCAGCCTTTGTGGTTATTGTTTAAGAGATGAAACTGCCCTCGTATAAAAACTGCTCTCAGCTTTGGTTCGGGGTTCTCATGCCTGTGTGCGAGGGAACCCGTGCACCAGTTATCAACAAACCTCATGTTATTGCATCAAATCCACTGTCCATGAGTGATTCTGGGGAAGTGTGTCTCCTGGTTTGGATCTTAGAGTCCAACAGTATTATTCTAGATTATCTGCAGATTCCAAGTAACTCTTTCATATTCAGTGTATGACATTAAATCATGAATAAAATTAGAATTAACTATGAAGATTAACTATGATCAACTATGAAGAGAAATACTGACTTATAGTTCCATTCTGGGACTATAACAACAACAACAACATGGAACTATAGGAAATCTTTTTATTTTCTGTATGATTTAGAAATTTTTATCTCTACGGAATTTGATTAAGGTATCAAAATACCATTTACATGAAAAGAGGCTAGAGTTCTCTGAAATGAAGTTCATAGGTTATAGGTTTTCATGTCCACCCTACCCTTGATCAACTCAGGCACTATGTAAACCTAGCGTAGAGCACACTAGACTGCGATGGTAGGAAACACAACTTACTGTCTTTTCTTTGCTCGGCTCCCCTTGGCCATCCTTTGCAGTGCCTTCTGCCTGTGGCTGTGCTACCACTCTGCTTTCCTCTCCTTCCTTGGGTAATGTTTGAGTTGTGGCTCCTGGCAGATCTTCAGGCCTGGTGTCTGGCTGTTGCTCTTCTCCTGCCTTTGTAGCAACTCTGCCTATGGTCTCTTCTTCGGGAATTTGTATGTGAGCTTTAAGTACTTCACGTTTCTCTTCCCCCTCTGAGGCCAATGGTTTTGCTTCTGGGGTAATTTCTTATCATCAGGGATTGGCTTCTTTTCTTCAAGCGGTGGCTTTTCTTCAGCAGGTGGCTTTTTTTCCTTTTTATCTGCAGAGAGTGCTTTTTCTTCTTCAGATGGTTTCTTTTCCAACAAGGCCGAAACTTTGCTTTTCGTTACTTCACTTTCTTCTAATTTTTGATCTGTGGTGACTGTTGGAGGTGTTTTCTCAACTGATGGTATTTCTTTTTCTGGGATCGGTTTTTCAGTTTCCGTTTTTGCTTCTGTTTCCTTCTTTTTCCCTTTCGTGTGGGCCCCTGTGGGTGTTTTCTGAGATGATGGTTCTGCAGGGGCAGGCACAGGGGAGGCTTTGGGTCCTGAGGATGCAGGTGGCATTTTACCCATATCTCCAAGTTGTCCCGATATTGCTCTCTGTGTCTGGCAGTTTAAACAAAGCCATTCTTGAATCTGTAAGACAAACAGCAATGAATAGATTCAGAGTACTGCAGACTTTTTATTCTAGTGCATTAAGATGAAAATTAAAATGCCTCGTAGTTCTGTTTATTGTTGATAGGGAGAGGGTGAATCATTTTCTTCTAAGGAAAAAAAAAACATCATTTAGAAAATGTAAAGGGACTATTTAAAATATAAATGTGGCACAATGACCACTGATAAGGAAAAGAGAGGGGGAGGGGAAAAGGGACATAGAAGGACCCAGAGAAGTACTGGTTTAAGTGTTTGTGGTGGAACGCAATTTGAAATAAATTTGTTTTTCACCTACTATCTTCAAACTTAGTATTTCCATCATAAATTTACTCAAATACAATTATATTTCATAATAATTTTGATTTTGTGCAAAATTACATAAAGCTCATTTGAATTCAGTTTACCAACTCTCTTTGTGTCAACCAAACAGAATTCCACTGAGTAGCATAGAGTTTTCAAGAGTCATTGTGTGTAATTCTCTTATTTTCTTTCAAATTAATAAAATAATTCCATTTTAATACTGATCACATGTATTCATCGGTTAAGTAGGATGGAGTCATAGTTTAAACTGTTTGGCATTGTTTTCCAAAATATCTTCTGATTTTTGGATTGAAATGTTGCCTTATGTGACTGCTGCCAGGGTATAACAGATTGTATCTGCCTTCAGGAGATCACCTGAGGTTGTACTCAGCTAAACAGTTTCCTAGGGGACTGTTTTAGCAGAGCCCTGAGCGAAGATAAGAGGATGCACATTTTGAGAATCTGCCAGCTCACTGTTTTGCAACAGTGAAAGGCATGAAAACTACTCTCTGAAAAGAATACATAAAAATTGTTCAACACAAAAGGAGACACTAGGCTAATGGCAGACATTCTTGAATTTCTGTTTTGTCCTCCATGATATCTATCTTAAGGTAAGAGATAAAGGCTGTACATATTGCTTCTTTCTAGTTATTACCATTTAATGTGTATTTATTATGCAAGAAAGAGGTGGGAGGATCCTATAATAAGACTGCCTGCTTTCTTATTCTGAACTGTCTCCAGATAAATTCAATTTCAAATTGCTCTTCACACCGGCTCCTCTCTGCAGCTGTGTGGCTTCAATACCTTACAGGAAAATCACTTACTGTTGTAGAATACTATTAGAGAAAAATTTTAATTTGTCCACTGCCTTTTATTTTTTAGAGACTTCAAAAATGGTGCTTAATATATTTGACTTTTTTTTTTTAATCTTTATGGGGTTATGGATCCTTACTGTCTTACCTAAAGTCACAGATGGACGTCAACTGTTATGTTCAATAAAGACCTGTATGTAAAGCATTAGGATGTATTTGGGTCCCTTTACTTTCAGTATGCTTGATCCCTCATTATCAACCTTTCTTTTTCTGCCTTTGTTTTCCTTCCTTCCTCCCTCCCTCCCTCCCTCCTTCCCTCCCTCCTTCCCTCCCTCCTTCCTCCCTCCCTTCCTCCTTCCTTCCTTCCTAGGACTTTCTATGTAGACTAGGCTGACCTTGAACTCAGAGATCTACCTGCCTCAGCCTCCCAAGTGCTGGGATTAGAGGTATGTGCCACCACCACCCAGCAATATCCATCTTTATTAAGTTCCTGTGGAAGCATCTCTAGTGTGAACCACAGTTTTACATAACAACTAGGTCCATAAGCATGAGGACTCTTGCCCAATGATCTCTTGCCTAATACTGAGTGTCTCAGTTCTTTACTAAATAGTCACCAAAGATAATAGAACACCAATCTTGATCTGTACTATGGTTTCAAAATCATTGTTTGATTGCATACATCTTGAGATATCTTCATTATTCATATTTTGAGCTTGACATTTGAAAACAAACAGACAAAAATAGCAGCTTCTCAGTGCTGTGCTGTCACAAGGATTCTAAAAATCCCATGCAGGTGTGTACTAGGCACTTTCATCAGGACATTTTCCAATATAAATAATCTGGGGACTTTTAATCTAGCAGTAATACACTTCCCATTCCATTGGGAAGTTCTGTCTATTATAAAATTCGAATTGATTTTTGAGAAATTACTCTTACTTAGTTGTCATATATTGAGTATATGGTCAGTACTACAGAGCACATGACTTTTCTTAAAAGGAAATACGTTCAGAAAATGAAGCACATTGGTATTTGGGTGACAGTATACTCAATATTTTCATAACTTTTAAAATTTAGGTAAGAGGGTTAGCAATGTATAATGTATGCCTCAATCCATTACGTCAAAAATACTTCACTCCCCCAATATATAGTATGTTTGGTAAAGGTAAAAAGCAGTGGTGTCCGTTCTTCCATGTAAACAGATGGCTGTGCATCTCTATGAGATAACAGCAAGAAACAAACCTTGAAACTTAAACAGCACCTTGCCTGCAAGATCTACTGAGCAAGAAGGGAACAAATGTTACAGTAGGTAATCAATCACTCTTTGGTTGGCTTTATGTCACACTACACAGTTAGATTCTTATGGGACAGTGTCAATGAGGCCAAGAACCTGAGGCTAGATATGTCATGAGCTCTAGGGTACGTCTACTATGATTATTCTATTAAGTTACCATATAGCAAATAGATAGCCATAGATAGGTGAACTTCTCAACTCTCATGAGAGAAGCTTCTTTTCACAGTAATTAACACTGAAATCTTCAAATGGACAATATACAGACAATGAGACACTTTTGAATGTTCAGACTATATATAGTATCTGTCTCACACTTCTGAAGTCAGGGCTTAGCGATATATGCAGAAGATAAGGAGGAAAGATTGGGAGAGCCATAGTGGTGGATGGTTTCAAGGGAACTACATTTTCCAGACATAACATGACAGATGCATCTATGGATTCACATAGACTATGACACATTCACAAGACCTGCACAAATTGAAGTCAGACAAATTCCAGCACAGGTGATTGGGAGTAGGCATAAATTCCTATACTTATCCACTAGTCATGTTGGGTAGATTCTGGGAGAGGGAAATTCAGTTTTCAATAGAGTGACACTTGGTAGATCAACCATACTGTAGGACAGGCTTCCCTCCTTCAAGAATAGTTGGTCAATACAAATTGAACTATTTGATTGTTTTAAAAGAGACAAAGTATATGCAATTGGGTGGATAGAGAGGTTGAAGTGGATTTACAAGGAGTTAGGGAAGGGAAAAGAATAAAATTCAAATATATTGTATAACTTCTATGATGTTTTATGACCCAGAAGACCAGGAAATCTGCTATAAAACTGTGTTTCCTAGAAACAAAAGGTAAGTCTCACCAATGATACTTCAAGAAGGTCTGAACAAGTACTACACCAATAGACATACTAAAATGGAAGAGGGAAACCTCAAAGGGCCCTAACCATAGACAAAGAGCTACAGGCCACTAATTGTTGAAGTGTGGGAAACAATCTTCCCTAAGGAAGATCCCCCTATTTGATTACTCAATATGAAGGTGTCAACTCTGAAATTGTGTGTGTGTGTGTGTGTGTGTGTGTGTGTGTGTGTGCATATATATATATATATATATATATATATATATTATATATGTATGTATGTATTTAAACCACCTGAGTATTTTCTATTTATACAACTAGGCATTATATCCATATATATCATATCTACATTTTAGGCATTATAATATATCAACTAATTTAAAGAAATCATGAATTTGAGAGGGAACAATGTGGGTATAGGGCAGACATTTTATATTTAATACAGACATTATATTTCTAAAGATATTTCTAATACTGACTTTGCTCTCGATCTTACTGCTCCCAACTATAAATGCTGATAGAGACATTTGTAAACTCATAGACATAAATTTTGAGTTTCTCAGTCCATGTTTATTTGCCTTTATGTATTCCATAGATTTTAATGTTTTATTTCACAGATAGTCTTATTAGTTTTACTGGAACAAATTATTAATAAAAATGTTATCTAGTTATTATTAAATGTAACAAAATCAGAAGCCTCCCTATTATGAAAATACTCAAATTATTATTTTCTTCTTTAAACTCAGTTATTAGAATAAAAAATGTATATCCAAGTAGAGCAAATTCTGATAAATAAGTATATAAAAATAACTATGCTTATCACACCATATTCAAACACATTCACTTGTCAGGTAGAACATGTTAGTAAAATGCTTTTATTCTAACATTAAATCATCAAAGCTTCTTCAAAACAACACTCTAAAAATCCATTAATTTTAAGAAGAAGCAGGAAATGAAGGCAATAATAAAGAAACAGCGAAGGGACTGCACTGTGCTACTCAGCATTTCTCCATCAATAAATAATTTGCTTTATGTAAGATTTCAGCTGTAACTATAGCAACAATACCATTAAGTAAAATCGCAGAATTCAGGGCTGCTGATTTGTTTTTCTAAGTATCTTTTTTGAAGCACACATATAAGGCCTGCAGCAGGTTGAAAATTTACCAATAGACTTAAAATGCTTTGGAAATGATCGTCAAAAATACAAAACCACACACATATTTATATTTGCATCTGAGATGTCTTGCATATAGCATTTTGAATTAATTTTTATTAAAGGAACAACTGAACTGATCTGGAAACTAATATACTCTCCACTTTCCCACAACAGAAGTATTGAACAAGAGGCTTATTTAGAAATGGAGAGAATTGCAATCAAAATACAGTTTTGTGTCTTGTGCACTTTTTGGTTCTACAATAAAATACTTAAGCAATAAGTTAACATTTTGATGGATTGTTGATGTGCATAACATTTAGAATGTTATTAGTCAAAATATTTAATTATAATTATGTAATTATATAATTATAGTAATTTAAAGAAGTCATTAATTTATAAATCATGTTTTTATAAATCATACCTTAAAAAGATTTTAAAATATTTAAGTGTGTGTGTACGCACACATACACCATATGCAAAAAAGAGTGCAGTTGCCCAAGGAGTTCGAGAGGTCAAAAAACACATTGGTTTCTCAGAGTCAGAGATGATACGACGTGTTGTAAGCAATTTGATGTGGGTGTTCAGCCTTAAACTTGGGTTCTGTAGAAGAGCAGCAAGTGTTCTTAATCTCTATAGAAATCTCTACAGCCTTTGAAATCATTTATTGACAGATCCAAAAGTATGGCAGCATTGTCATTTGAATCAGTAATTTATACTATTTTAGCTGTATTTATTTATCTTAGGATCCTGTGTTTATAAATGTAACCTGACATTCAAAAAATGTCTTGTGTTTTGTTATTTGTAAAAGAAAAAAGAAATAGAATTGAATGTTGGGCACACTTTTTCTAGACTATACAATCAGGTCTTTTAGACTATAAAATTAATATGTTAGGAATCTTTCATCATAGTATTACCATTTAAAAGTCTGCAAATGAACCAGGCATGCTGGTGCAAGTCTGTTATATCAGTACTTCAAAGCTGACAGCCAGAGGAACAGAATTCTAGGTCTGTTTCTGCTACACAATGAATTCAAGACTGGAATGAACTATATAAGACATTGTTTCAAAAACAAATGTATGTAAAATGGTTTACTTGTGGAACTTTTATTCTTATTCTTCCTCTCCTAAAAATGAACAGTATATGGTTGAAGTCTTTTTATTACTATGTATTATATTACTATATAGTTTAAATTAGAATATATAATTTTCTTCATACTTTTTGTCTTTTTATGATTACCAAAAGAAGAATGACTCAAGTACAAAGTATAATATTTAAGAATGTGTTCTTTCTCATTCGTTCATATGTCCAAAATGAATTACATAAGTAGTTAAGGCATATATTTATGTAATAGGTATGCATATATGTAAAGCTATACAAAGTAGGCATGCTCTTATGTAAAACTGGAACATGGGAAATACATACTTTACTGAGTTAAGAGTAGAATGACTAAATTTAAGAATAAGGATCAATAAAATAATCCTAGCAGACTATAGGGAACTTGGAGAATGCTGAATTTCTAAGTTCCTTTTCCTAAAGTGATCAGTGACTATGTCCATATCTACCACTTCTGCAATGCCACACAGCCCTATATATCCCAAAACAGTTGCTATGGTTTTTTTTCCTTTAGAAATATAAAATATATGCTTCCACATATGCAAAATATGTTAACAGTATTTCTATAAATGGCCACATGCTAAAAAAATCATATATATATCATATAATAAATAGAAATCATATATATACATATATATATTCTAATCAGTTATTTAAAATATGCTGAGAATATGATTCCATACTTTTGTTGGTTTTGGTGTTCATTTTTTCATGACCTAAACCAGAATCCCTTTCTGTTTTCTTTCCTGTCATAATACATATACATTTTTCTAAACTACAAAAATAATCTGCGTGGTAATTTAAAGAGTTATAGATGTAGCACACAAACTTCATGCCTGAATTAAAATACCTGTAAATGATTACATTGAAACAATTGTGACTAAACAATTTTCACTTAAGGAAACCATGGATATAGGTTCTATTAACACCACATACACACAGACACACAAACATGCATGCACACAGACACACACACAGAAACAGACACACTCACACAGACATACATGTACACATATATACACAGTAGCAATTATTTATCATGCTGTGACAAAATATCTATCAAGAAGTACATTTAGGAGAGTAAGGGCTTGCGTTTGCTTATACTCTGAGCATAGAAACCATCACAGTATAGAAGTCATGGCCTTAGGAACTTGAGAAGGTAGCTGTTCATATTGTATTCACAGTTTGTAAACAATGTGATGTATGCTTGTGCTTAGTCACTTTTCTTCCTTTCATCCACATAGAAGGTGGGGCTACCTACTTTCATTTACTTAATATCTAATATGCCTTACAGACATGTCCAGAGACTTGTTTCCAATGTAATCTCAGATTCTATCAATTTGAAAACTGATATAAACTATTAAATGCAGTGTTAGTTTACAGTATTAGTTGCTATGTCAAAATTCCATATCATTGTCAGCTAGTTTATTCTAGAAATAAATTTCTCCTAGTCCTGGTGATAGGGAAATCAAGAACTCCAGAGGAAGATATTTTTTGTTTTTCCTGTACTCAGGCTGGGATAAACTGCAGCTTAAGTGTCAAGGAACATCTTGAGAGGACCAATCACATTCATGAGGTTCTACCCTAGTGACCTAATCATATTGTATACAGTGTGTATATGAGTGTGTGTCTACATGTGTATCTGGGTGAATTCTGGATGTGCCTAGAATTCAGAGGTTGATATCAGGTATTTTCTTCACTTGTTCACTTGCTGAATTAAGCTTGCCAATTTGGACAATGTAGGTAGCCAGTTTGCCACAGAGATTCCATCAAAACCCTTCTCAAAATGTGGGACTAGAAGATGGACATTACATCCTACCATACAACACCAACCCTACTTCTGTTTGTTGGAACTGTATAGTGACCACTATCTGTAGGGCATGTGGGACTGTGCTACCAGACAGGTATAGGAACTAGTAAGGTTCAGTGATTTCAAACCCCAGGAATCTCATAGATTTGAGAACAGCAGAAGTTGAGCCACTTCCTACCTATCTCTGTACCTTCTCTGGAGCATGTAACCACGGACACTCCACTGAAAGGAATATGGGACTCAGGTAGCATAACACCTAGGATGCTTCCCCATGCTAATGAGGAATAGTTACAATACTCTAAGCCTTCAGCCAATGACATTTTCTTCCTGGGTATTCTTCCCCCCAAAGGTATATAATCCATGGCTCACCCCAATAAAATGTATGTTGTTTATATCACCAGCAATAAAGTTATATGAACAAGCAAGGATTGTCTCAGAGAACCACTTCATTAAAGGCTGCTGCAGGAAGGCCTTCACCTAAAGAGATATGCCTAAGACTTTCAAAGAAGACATTCTCTTCTTCACTCTCTGATACTGAGCATTGCACCCAACAGGCTAAATCCGTTTGGCCTAGACTCTGCATTTCCTCATGCTGGTGTATAACAACCAGCAGAGAGGCAGACAAAAGTGCAACAATTATCTGCACTCCCGCAACTTTCAAAATACCATACAGTTTTTTTTTAATGACCTATGATATGTACTTTGGTATAAGAATAAATTTACAATGAATACCATTGAGTGACTGACCCAATAAGTACTTTCTTGAAAGTGAAGATGTGACTGAATCATTCAGAGGCATTGAATGAATTGAGAAGAAGTGGAACACATAGGGCAATCATTTGAAAAATACATGAACTGTATTTCATTGGTCCATATTAATGTCAAGAGTACTGCAGAAGCGGTTTGGGCAGAAATACTTGGTGACTTGAAGTCTGAGGGAAGATAAGGGTTGTGGGTGGTTTAAATATGCTTGTCCCAGAGAGTGGCACTATTAAGATGTGTTGCCTTGTTGCAGTAGGTGTGGCCTTGTTGGAGGAAGTGTGTCACTTGGGGTTGGGATTTGCGACTCTTCCTAACTACCTGGAAGACAGTCTTCTTCTGACTGCTTTCAGATCAAGATGTAGAACTCTTGTCTCCTTCTGGAACAGTGTGCTGCCTGCTTCCTGCCATGATAATAAACATCTGAACTTGTAAACTAATCCCAATTAAATGTTGTTATTTGTAAGAATTGCCTTGGTCATTGTGTCTCTTCACTGAAATGGAAACCCTAACTAAGACATAAGTTCATACCAGAAATAGGATATTGCTGTAATAGGCCTGACCATGTTTTTGTTTGGAAGAATGTGGATTTGGGGGCTTGTATTTAGAAAGCCATGGATTTAAGTGAAGCTTAATGGACCATCATAGTATAAATATGGAAGAAATTGGTCTACGGGTGATTTGAACTCTGGAGATCATTCTTGTGATGTTTCAGTGAAGAATGTTGCTGGTTTTTGTCCTTGTCTGAAGAATGAGCCTAAGACTAAGGTGAAGAGATTTATATTAATTGCATTGACAAAGAAATCTCAAAAAAAAAAAAGACTTTTGCCTGCTTTTTTCTCATGAAGAGTGTTTTGATCAAACTTAGCAATCTTAGAAAGGAAAAAACACAAAATATATAGTTCAAAGAGTAAGGTGCACCAGGAAGTGAAATGAAAGTAAATCTAGAGTTCAAGAATATTAAATGGAATTAAGGAAGTGGTGACTTCAGGGCAAGATCCCACCCAGCTAAACATTTGGATTTCTAATTGTACGAGGGAGAGTTATATCATGTTAGGTGTTATTGTGACTTGGTTATTGTTTTCATTTGAACATAAGGAGATATGATTATCTGTCAATTGGAGAAAGGATAGATTCTTGAAGCTTGACCAAAATAGAAATAGTGACCTCAGGCCATGGGTAATTTTTTCAGCAGTATCTACCACATCAACACTCGGCAGAGCAGCATTCTTGAAATTCATAAGCTCACTATGTAAAGTTGATCATGTCTGGGAATACTTTTATTCCTGCCCATCATGTTAAAGTTTGTCTTTAACAACATTAACATGTTGGCAGCCAAAGTACATGGCTTGAACCTGAGAATGGACCCCCAGACACAGTTATTAAATTAACAGTCTGACAAGCCAAGGACAGGTAAGATTCTGCACAGAGCCTTAACAACCTAAGACATAAGTGCATTGCTTTTGATAATACATATTTCATGATGGGTAAGAAAGGCATTCTTGTCTGAACAACCTAAGACATGTTCAGTATTGTTAATAAAATACAAAAGGGGGAGAGGCGGACAGCCTTTGAGGCTGCTCAGCAAGAATCTGACATGGGCCAAGGATAAGGAAATGGGCTACTTGGCAGGACTATAACATTGGCCAAGGACAAGGAAGTAGGTTTCAGGCAGGAATCTGACATTAGGCTAGAACAAAGAAATATTTCAGGCAGGAGGGGGGATGAGATAGGGGGTTCTAAAAAGGGGAAATGGGGAAAAGGGATGACATCTGAAATGTAAATAAATATAATATCCAATTTAAAAAGGAGAAAAGGGATAGACTGTGATGGCTAATCTAGGTTTTCAACTTGATTAAGATCTACAATGAAAAGCTTAGGTCCAGGCATGGTGGTACATACCTTTATTCCCAGAAGAGATAAGCAAGCGGATCGCTGAGTTAAAGGTCAGCCTGGTATAGAGTAAGTTCCAGGTAAAGAAAAGCTTAGTCCAGGAGTGGTGGTGGTACATGCCTTTATTACCAACATTCATGATACAGAGCTGTAGGGGGGGGTTGATTCCCTAATTGTTTGATTGGGTCAAATAAAGATGGCAGAAGTCAATCACTGGGTGAAGATATAGAGGCAGGTTTTCCAGGTTCCAGGAGGAAGAGAAGGAGATGGGATTGAGAAAAGACAAAAGATTGGCCCAGCTGTGGAGTGGAAAAGATGAACACTATGTAGGCCTGCGGGCCTCTACCACCAGATGAGGCTAGGAATTGTGAGAGGCCAGGGAAGGCCACTGATGAAGGTACAGCCTGAGTTGTAATTGAAGGCCCAGTCCTGAAGGGATCATACAAAGGAATTGAGGCTTGTCACCATGAAGGGAACCTATGAGAGGCTATTGGTGAAGCTCAGTTGCTATGGAAAACTCCAGCATATTGGAGATGCCAGTATTGTGGCATGATCACAAAGAACAGCAACAGCAGTGGAGTGGAGTCAACCAGAGCCTCGAGTGCTACAAAGAACAGAGCTGGAGAAGTGAACTAAGCCCTTCTGAAGAGCCCAAAAGATTGTATGTAGATCCCAGACATTGGAACAAGAAGTTGTAAGTTGAAGTTCCTTTGGATATACCAAGATGTAAGAGATACCAGAGCCATGGGATACCTGCTGAGGAAATCTGCTAAGAGGAAGTAGAACCAGTGTAAGAAAAATAAGTTTGTTGCAGTCAACAAAGACAAAAAAAAGTTGGAGATCCGAAGAATGCTTTGATATCAGACATGGAGATGGAGAGTTTGGACTTTGCCCAGCTGCTTTTCTGTCTTGCTATGGTCCAGTACTTCCTTACCATGATGTTTTGGAATGATAATGTATATCCTATATGATGGTGGAGGTATTTGATGTGCTTTTCTATTTTGATTTCTTAGGGGATTACAGTTAAGAGATTGCATCAATTTCAGAAGAAACTTTGAACTGTGGATTGAAATTGGACTAAATGTATTTTGCATTATGCTATAGCTAGTTATAGTCCTCATAGACTCATGTGGTTGAACAAGCCTGTAGGGTCCAGGTAGTAGAATATGATAGTTTGAATATACTTGGACCAGAAATGGCACTATCAGGAAGCGTGGACTAGGCTGGAGTAGGTGTGACATTGCTAGAGGAAGTGTGTCACTGTGGGGGTGGGCTTTGATACCCTCTTCCTAGCTACCTGGACCACAGTCTTCTCCTGACTACTTTCAGATCAAGATGCCAAACCCTTGGCTCCTTGTACAGCACCATGTATGCCTGGATGCTTCCTTGTTTCCTGTCATGATGATAATGGACTGAACCTTTGAACTTGTAAGCCAACCCCAATTACACTGTAAGCCATCTCCAATTAAGTGTTGTCCTTCATAAGACTTGCCTTGGTCATGATGTCTCTTCACACAGGGGCAAATCTGTTATATAGAGCAAGTCAGTTGAAGTCTCCCTACCTGCCATGCCCAGCTAAGTCAAATGTAGATGCTAGTTATAAAATGTCATGATGATAATTGTCATTTTGAAAGAATCTGATAAAGTCTATATGCTGAAAATTCACCATTACTGTTTGTACCTGTGAGCACATTCATTGGGCTGGCTCAAAAAAACAGAAGTAAAGTAGAAATTTGATTTTTAAGATAAAGTTGGTCCATTTGTATGGCTGCTTATATTGAAAAGGATGAATTTCCCCTGAAGGAATGTTGTTGCTTTGCAGAGCTGCAGGCTTGTGTAAATGACTAAGGGCAGCAGCAGCAAAAATGAATGGAGGATTTAAACATTGCTAAGACAAAAGGAAAAAAAAAAAAAACCTGTCTCAATTTGCAAAGAAAATGGTGAATTAAAAATAAAGGAGGAACAGATTCAGGAGAGAGAAGATTGGGTAGAATATGTTTGGTTAAAGGACCCTGTGGATATGCTTTATCTTGTTAAATTCTCACCCGATCTTAAGAGTTTCTATAATTATGTTCATTATACAAATGTAGAAAATGAAATGCCGAAACTAAAAACAACATTCTGTTAAGCATCCAATGGAAGAAACAGGCCAGGCTGCAGAAATATGGGCCAGATAATTCTAGAGTTAGATTTTGAAAGAAAGAGATAATACTTAAACCAGAATTACTGGTGAAATCCCTACAATTCCTTGGTAAATACCAGACTCTTAATACCTCCCTTTACTCAGAAGAAACCAGCAAAGCACATTATCCAGATTCACTAATACAAGTGGGCGGTGGGCCAGCAGTTTTACTATATGTGGGTGTGGGAAAATGAGGGTGTCACAGATGTGAAAGGCAATATTGCTTGCAATGAGGCTAAGGAGGATCCCAAAAGGTTTAGTAGATATCTTCCTTTTTATTCTTTTCATTTTTCTTCCTTTGGCAAGGGCTCATTATGAAGCCTGCCTGGTGTAGAACTCATGATGTAGATGAAGATGGCCTCAAACTCAGAAATTCACCTGCCTAACTTCTAGAGTGCTGTCTGGAATTTGGTGTCATGTGCCACCAAACCTAGCCCTGGGGCCATTTTTTTTTTTTTAT